>CM023487.1:70034527-70330683 GCA_013339685.2 Hyalomma asiaticum | reverse complement strand
AGAGTGTATGAGGCGGATTATGCTTTCCTCCCTCATCCCAGCTCTTTTGCTTGTGATCCTCCGGATTAAGCGCATGGCGTTTGACACCTTAGAAGTTAATTTTCCGGTGGTTTTCCCGTTGACGCCAGTGACCTCTGTAATCATTCCGAGGACTTTAATCCTGTTGACCTTTGGAATAATTCCTTCGTCCTGTGTACGCAGTTCGATGTCTTCGTATATTCTGCAGCGGTTGTATCCCTTCGGCGGACGGTCTTTCAGAGTAGGACGATACAGTAGTAATACGGACTTGCTGGATGAACAACGGGGACCCGTGTCTTTGAGGTAGTCCTCAACTTTGCTTATCGCTCCTTGTAGCCTTGTTTCTGTCTGGCCGTCACTGCCCTTCGTTGTCGATATGGCGATATCGTCCGCGTAGATGGAGTGCTGGATATCGTCAACCTCTTGGAATTTTGGCGGAAGGCCCCGCATGACGAGGTTGAAGAGCATTGGGGAGACTCCAGATCATTGGGGAGCCCCTCACTGCCCAGTATCCGCTCTTCCGTTTGGATGTCGCCCGCCACGAGGGTAGCCTTGCGGTTAGTCAGGAAGTCCCTCACATAATTGCAGGACCTCTCTCTTAGGTTCCGGCTTTGTATCTGGGCGAGGATGGCTGCATGTTTGACGTTGTCAAAAGCCTTTTCCAGGTCTAGGCCGATGATGGCTATAGTATTTCGGGTTCTGTCGTCTAAGACTTGGTTTTTGATCTGGAGCATAACGTCCTGCGTTGACAGATGAGCCCGGAAGCCCAGCATGCTGTGTGGATAGGCTCCGATGTCTTCAAGGTGATTGTTAATGCGGTTGAAGAATGCATGTTCCATCACCTTGCCAACACGTGATGTGAGAGAAATCGGTCTTAAGTTGTTGAGCCTGGTTTGCTTCCACTTTATGCCCGCGAACGTCTTAATTTCATCGCTCCATCTAACCTTTTGCCTGCCTCTGTTGTGTTTTCCCTCTCTTGGTATCCATTCCGGCGCTCTTACTGTCCATCTGTTATCTTTCCTCCTCATGACATGTCCTGCCCAGGTCCACTTCTTTCTCTTAATTGATATAATAATATCGGCTACTCCTGTCTGTTCTCTTTTCCATTCCGCTCGTTTTTTTATCTCTTAGCGTTACCCCTATCATTTTTCTTTCCATTGCACGTTGCGTGCTCCTCAGTTTCATCTCTAGTTTTTTCGTTATCCTCCATGTTTCTGCGCCGTACGTTAGTACTGGAAGAATGCAGTGATTGAATACTTTTCGCTTTAGTGAGAGAGGTAAGTTTCCAGTCATGATTTCGTAATGCCTTCCGAATGCACTCCGCCCCATCCTTATTCTACGGAGAATTTCTTTTTCATGGTTAGGAGTTCCTGTTATTAACTGTCCCAGGTATACGTATTCATTTACACATTGTAAGGGTTCATTGTTGATTTTAAATTCCTGTTTCTTAGCTAAGCTATTGAGCATAACTTTGGTCTTTTGCCTATTCATTTTTAATCCAATTTTAATACGTTCGCTGTTTAGGTGATCAACCATGTTTTGTACTTCGTCTCCATCATTGCTAATGAGCACTATGTCATCTGCAAATCTTAAATTGCTTAGATATTCTCCGTCTATTCGAATTCCCTTTTCTTCCCAGTCTAGACGTTTAAAGATTTGCTCTAAACATGCAGCGAATAGCATCGGGGATATCGTATCTCCCTGTCTCACACCTCTCCCGATCGGGATTTCTCTGTTTCTCTCATGTAGTAGTAGTGTGGCTGTGCAATCTTTGTATATGTTGTTTATAGTTTTCACGTACACGCCTGGTAACCCTTGTCGACGTAGAGCTTCTAGAACTGCTTGTATTTCTATGGAGTCAAAAGCTTTCTCGTAATCGATAAACGCCATATAAAGAGGTTTGTTATATTCTGCGTACTTCTCAATTACTAGGTTGATAGCGTGGCTGTGGTCCATTGTCGAGTAAACTTTCCTAAACCCAGCTTGTTCTCTCAGATGGTTAAAGTCGAGTGTTTCCCTTATCCTCGAAGAAATTACTTTTGTAAATAGCTTGTATATAACTGGGAGTAGGCTAATTGGTCTGTAATTCTTTAACTCCTTTATGTCACCTTTCTTGTGGATAAGGATTATATTGGCATTTTTCCTACTGCGCGGTACACTACATGTGTTGACGCATTTCCTGAAGAGCGATGCAAGTGTTTCAAGTACAATATCTCCTCCGTCTTTGATCAAGTCGGCTGTTATACCATCCTCACCAGCTGCTTTACCGCGGGAGATGCCTTTGGCAGCTTTTTTGACTTCGTAAGCGGTTATACATGGAAGTTCAGTGTCCTCCTCTCATTCTAATTCTATTAAGGTTGTATGGTCTCTCTGAGAACTGTACAGTTCACAGTAGAAATCTTCTGCTACCTTCACTATTTCGTTTAAACTGTTGTTAACGTTACCTTGTTTATCTTTTAACACTTGCATTTCGTTTTGCCCTAAATGCAGTTTTTTTTACTGAGTTAATGCTGGTGCCTTTTGCTACTTCGTTCTCTATTTCTCTCGTGTTAAAGTTTCTTACATCTCTTTGCCTGGCTTTACTGATCAATTTTGATAGTTCTGCGAATTCAATCTGATCTTTTCGCGAAGTTAATTTCATTTGTTGCTGTTTTTTATATCAAATCCTTGGTAAATTGAGGCAACTTAATTGTTGTTTGCTTTGCTGTTTTACCCCCGACTTCTATCGCTGTTTCAAGGATTGTTTTCGTTATGGTTATGGTGCACCTCTTGGGCTACAGAGAACCACGTGTGACTGCGGTGCCGTTATTCCTGACGTACATGACCAGTGTGTCATACTGCTGATGCAAAGGTCCGTCAGTCATGCTATTCATAAGTTTATAACCCTCCTATCAAATATTTGTCAAGGCGATCAGGAAAGCACCGAGATGTGGGCGGCAAGATTGATAGATGCTCTCAAAAGTGTCCTAGGTTCCCCAAGAAATGTTTTGCATGTAAAGCTAGATGCAATCGTTTAGGGAAAAAAGGTACGTCATTTTCAAGTGAGCTACGTCCCTGTGTGTTTAGGAACCTCATCAAAGCTTCGTGCTTGGGGATATTGAAGTTGCTGACACTACCAATACCTAACCTATCCAGAAAATGGTAGAAGCCTACTGCTCTTTTGCTCTTTCACTTTTCTTTATCTCTCTCTCTAACTCTTTGTTTCTGTCTTTCTGGTTCTCTCTTCCTGGTTTTCTTTTTCCATATTCCCCTCTATCCCTGTATTCTGCCTTTCCCTCTAGGTGGTAGAAAATCCAAAGCTTTGACGTGGTCCAGATATGTTCACATCGCGCAAGTATAGGCGCGTAGTCTACCGCATGGTTTGCTTACTGGTGCCTGGTTTCAAACCCCCGCACCGGTAACGGAGTTTCCGGCTCCTACGTGCTCTGTCGATGTGCCGTAATATACGTTAGTTTCGTCCACTAGTCTATAGCGGACGCCTGGCGTTTTACACATACCGACGTGTTGGCGTTTCAACCACAGCGCCGACTAAAGCGGCACAGGGCAGATTATAGAAGCTTTTGCATGAAAGCACTGTGTTATGGCACTAGAATAAGAAGTACTAGTTGTATAACCTGAATTATTGCAATATCTAATAAATCGTGCCTCTTTGTCAGCTACACTTTTGCTGAAATATGCGATCAAATGTAGGGAAGTTATAAGCTATTATTAGCAAATAGGAGCCATAGCTATTATTATGCGAGCAGGAAGCACAAATACTAACAAAATGTTTATTTCTCCTCCTTGGTTAGCTCAATCGGCAGAGCGAGCGCCAGAACAGGCTTCGTTCCCGGGTTCGAACCCCGGACCAGGACGAACCTTTCAGCAACTAGGAAGCTTTTATTACTGAGCAATCCGTATAGATCTCCTTGTAGCTTTGTGCTACAATATGTTGGATGCTAATTTTCCCTTTCATAAACGTTACTCCACCTCGCGGGTTTCCGCAGTACTCGTTTGCCATATTCACGCCCATGTGCTTCGAATTCTGGATGGGTTCGCCCTCGCGCTGTCAATCGCTAGCCTCCTTGGTTAGCACAATTGGCAGAGCGAGCGCCCCGGACAAGCGTTGGTCCCGGGTTGGAACCCCAGTCCAGGACGAGTTTTCGGCAGCTAGGAAGCTTACGTTTCTGAGAAATCCGTATGGATTTCCTTGTAGCCTTGGGCTACAACACGCGTGAATGCTTATTTTCCCTTCCAGAAACGTTACTCCACCCTGTGGGTTTCTGCAAAACTCATTTGCCAAAATAAAAACCTATTCGAATCAGTGAGCACTTTACTAGCGATAACGATAAAAGTTCTCTATTTCGAATCACAATGACGATAGGAATGAGGGGTTCTAACAATAAAAGGACAGTAACGCAGGTAAAGTGGCTGGAATTTGTCGTACACAGGCTAACTTTACCCTTACCACACACCTTACCTGGCGTGTACATGCCATACTTGCACTACTGAAATGCATGCGCACGAGCTATTCTATTATATAACACCTCCGCACACTGAAAAACATTTACGACATAGGGATCTATTTAGCTCCACCTAGAAAGTAACCGTGCTCTTCATTAGGAAGATGAACATTCCATTGGAACAATTTATTATGCGCGTTTCATCAACAAGATATTACCTTTCTCAGATGGCATATACTAAAGAACAGCAAGGGGGCTGTGCTGCAAGCACCATTCACAGGTCCGTGTGTTAATTACGTTTGTGAAATATTGGCGCCGTGTCATCTGGCGTGGCGTGGTATGAAGCAGATTTTCACCCGGCGGAGGTCGCTTGTGTCGACTTCTCCCCCTCCTAAGTTCAAGTGGAATGGCTCATGAAGTACGATTTGGTATTTTTGCAGCAGGAAAGTTATGATAAGAAATATCTCCATCAGAGCAAATGTCTCTCCTGGACAAGACCTTCGACCTGGGAAGTGCAAGAAAAGGACAAACATATAATGGCAGAAGGATGTGCTCCTTGATAAGCGTTGTTGCGATAAGGTAATGCTCGTGCACAGCCTCAGGAATAGAGGATCTGAACGGGCACTACCAACTAACTGAAGGGAGCACTGAGGATACAGCATAGAGGGGCCTAGAACTGGGGAGTGCCCCGAACGAGGTTCGGAAACTGAGGCAAACAGAGCGTCAAACCGCTCGTACGACAGTTTCGGTTCGAAATGAGTTACCTTTAAAACTAGTGACGAATATTTGCTTCATATGCTACACATCGACGCAAAATAAAGGCGTAATTTCATGAAATAATTTTAAAATAACCAAAAATTTGCGTTGAAGGCAAATGCTTGCAGCTGCACGGCACGTGACTCGTGAAAGACAAATCAAACATGGCCTCCGAGATGGTCGAGCTCTTATCGCTTGTTGGCGTTAGCACTGCTCTAAGACTCCCAGCCGGAGACGCTTCCACACACATTCAATATAACGTAGGCAGTTTTCCTTGATTTATATTAACCCTTCACTACCTGTTCTCGTAAATTTCGGGACAACCGGCCGCACACTACATCTAGCCATATTCAAGACATCGCGCTTGACCTATTACATCATTTATAAATGCGTTTACCACATGCTACTTCTTTTTTTTAGAGTATATCGCGAATTCGCGAAACTTGTCATTTGAATCATTCGGCTGTCAATTCCAGCAGTCATATGTCTGCGAGCTTACTCTCCTGGCAGGTAGAGCCGTCATATACAAGGTGCTAATGAAGGGAAGCCAGTATTCTGCATCAGTCCCGGGAAACCTACAGCTGCGTGAGACGGCTCTTGCATCAGGGTTCTGTGTGGAGCTTTAAGCTTTCCCAAAATCATTTCTCTTGTCGTACCGCCAGCGAGGAATATGTCATGTCGTTTAAGAATGCGAAAATACGACGCAGCGAAAATCGGACAATTGACATGCCTTGTGCAAGCTCAATCCGAAGGCAGGGACAGCAGAGGCCGTTTTAGTCCGTAGCTTACACACGAATAGTGCAAGCCACAGGACAAATTTAGAAAGTACGCCAGCGACCTCGTCGCCCCACTTGGAATGGTGAAGCCGCTCTCAAGTTTACGAAGTGCGATGTTCACGTAAAGAAGAATGCGAACTCCTTGGAGCAGTTTTACCGGCTATAAGGCGACATGATATCAAAGATGCCTCTGTGGATACAGCTCTGTTGGAGACGGTTATATTTAAGAGTTCTGAAACTACGGAATAAACATTTGCCAGAGAAGCCATGGCGACGCCTACTTCATGCTTTATTTCTTGATTGTGTCCAAGTTTCTTCACATTGGCTCTAGCGCCGGTTGTTTGGAATCCTCGACCACCTCAAACACAACTACAAAGTTGTATTCAGCCTAACGTACATTCTGAGAGTGACATTTGCGGCTATTTAAAGCTGAAACCCGGAGATAATTAAGTTGTTCGTGGCCTGTTCCATGATTCCGGCCTTTCATAATTAGTGTGACTTCTCCGCGAATCAGTGCTCGTTCATCGCAGAAAACTGCAATGTGTTCCTTTCATGGTACCTTCATTCCAAGTGATGGGTTGTGTCGACAAAAAGCCCACTGTTAGCGTTCTCCTAAAAATATTCCAGCAAATACAGAGGGCTAAGAACATAATGTCACATCAATAGCATAAAAATGATAGCAAAAAAGAATGATGCCATTTAGAGCCACATTTGGACATGTATACTACCAGTACCTTAATGCTTAAGCACACGCGCATGTAGATAGCCGCAAGGGGTGAAAATCTATAGTCATTCCAGGCGCGCATTTCGCTCGAATGCCAGAATTCGAGTTTAGATGTAAGGATGCTTACCTAAGGAGAAGGCGACAACACGTCTTGCAATTTCAGGTAGGAAGTATCCTTCTTCACTCAAGTACCGAAACGGGTTGAAACGTTCCGGGTCTTTCCAGCATAATGGGTCATTGTCTATGCCCCATAAGTTAAACAGGACCACTGTGCCTTTCTTGATGAAGAAGTTATTTACTACTACATCTTTCGAAGCTCTGAAAGGAAAAGGGTAGAATATATATAAAACAGTGAGTACTGATACTGACCAGTGAGACACTTGAGTATTAAGTTTCACTAGACAGCTTCCTTTAGCACAAAATTCTGAAAATTTTCAGGAGTTTGCTTTTTATAGCTTCTGAGGAATACCATTTTCGAAAGGACTTCGTCAATCAGAAGCTTCATTATTTTGCCACTTTCGTCAAGGAAGACATCCTATTGCAGGGACGTTGCCAGTGTGATTAGCTACATTTGGTGCTTACTTGAAGCAGCTATGCAAAAATGCGTCGAATTTGCAAACATTTTCTCATCTGGGTCATGTGTCGGATCATCGAAACACGTACAGTTCGTGAGCGAAGGACATGGTGACCCACAAGAGGGCGCCCATGCGTTACCTGTCACAAAGTGACTCATAAGTATGATCGTGAAAATTAGAACTGAGGTCTTGTCAACTTAGTTTGTTCTTCATTGAGATTGTTCTGGGAACATATCTAATTGAAACGTTTTTGCTCGCCTTTTTTTATAGGAAGGTGATATTTTTCAAGGTTGTCGCCAATACAGCGTTGAGTATTCGATAATTATTGAAGTTTCCTTCACTAATATTGTACGGGCCCCATGCTGCATCAAAATGAAAGGGCTGTACTCATTTGGGTCACTTCACGTTAAAGAACCCCAGGTAGTCGAAATTTCCGGAGACCTCCCGTACGGCGTCTCTCAGAATCACAGCTGGTTTTGGGACGTTAAACCCCACAAATCAATCAATCATTTGGGCCATGCCTAAATTCTCTTACAGTTTTGTACCTTGTATGCCGCCAAAGAAAACGAATAGATATAACTGACGTTCAAGCACACTAAAATCGATCGGAAGATATTTTCGGCGTAATTTTTGCAGTTGCCCTTAAAGTCGGCCGCGTAATCGGAAAATGCTGCGGTAAGCATTATCAGGACGCCGGCGCTGCCACCTTGAAATATCTTTTGCCGCGATCTGAGCGGTGCCCCGCCACAGTGGTCTAGTGGTTATGGCACTCGCCTGCTGATCCGAAGGTCGCGCGGTCCAATCGCGGCCGCTGCAGCTGCATTTCTATGGAGGCGAAATGTTGAGGCCCGTGTGCTGAGTGATGTCAGTGCACTTCGAGGAACCCCAGGTGGTAGAAATTTCCGGAGACCTGCACTACGGTATCTCTCATAATGAGAGATGGTTTTGGAACGTTAAACCACACAACTCAATCATCAATCAATGTGTGTGGTGTTTAGGGCTAGATTCCCTTGTTCCGGGTACTTTAAAATTGCCATGTTGATATATAAAAAATTAGCGCAGCTTTCACTATTGGCGCAATGCTAGTAGCGACGCCGCGAAGCTGATTGGCTGGTCGGCGTCTTCTTCATCTTCATGATTATCAACTTCTTCATATAACCAAATTCTCAAACTCAATTATTCATCATCAAAAACATCTCCATTATTATCATATTCACAATCTTCGTAATCAATATCATCTTAATCAGCTTCATAATCATCATGTTCTTATTGTTTATTCTCTTGTTCTATTACTACCTTATCTTCACGTTCTTTATCTTCTTTCGGTCACGTGTCGTTGCGACGCCATCTACATTGTCACGGTGCAGCGTGCCAGCTAATGCTGGTAGATACAGCGGATGTCCCTCATTCTGAGTTTCATTTTTTCTTCTCGGTGAGTCGTTGTAATTTTGGCTGAGTAATAGTCACAATGAATATCACTCTACATTCACGCTTTGGTGCTCCCATCATTTGGTAACTACGCGTGAACACATTACGCCGCTTTCTGATTGTTAATATTTTTGCCGAGTCATTGACTTTTCTACAAAATAATTGTTGTTCTAACACGTTACACTCTACAGTAGTTAACATTGTCGTTACGATCTTATCTGTAGCTATTACGTCCGTTAACTTTGATTCTTTGACACTTAGGATCCTTGGAGCCATTTTTCTTTTTTCTGACGTTTGTCCTCCTGTTGTTATGTGGGGTTTAACGTCCCAAAACAGCTCTGATTATGAGAGACGCCGTAGTGGAGGGCTCCGGAAATTTCGACCACCTGGGGTTCTTTAACGTGCATTGACATCGCACAGCACACGGGCCTCCAGCTTTCGCCTCCATCGAAATGCAGCCGCCGCGGCCGGGATTCGATCCCGCGACCCTCGGATCAGCAGCCGAGTACCATAGCCACTAGACCACTGTTGCGGGGCAACGTTTGTCCTCTTATGAACAACTCTGTGACTGTAATAGTAGTGCCCTACTAGTTAGATCTGTCATTTATTTACTTATCCACGCGCGCACAATGTTGCAAAAATGCAACTACCTTATGGTACTATCAATTTTTTCACATATTTATCCTGTTGTGAGCAAAACATTCATCGTTCGCCATATTCATCTGTATATAACCATCATCACTGCCACCGTCGTCTTCGTGGAGCGCGTGGCTCTGCCGAATAAAGGCTTCGCGACAACAGCTGTGTTCCTGCCTTACAAAGTGGTAGAAGGTGCTTTCGGTCCCTCGTTCCTCTACGAGTTTCTCTGGAGCTTCGTTCGGGTCGCCGTTTGCTCCGGCTCTCGACTGCCGTGAGCCACGAACAGCAGCCTGGTCCCTCCGGCATCAATGCTGCCGCGCACCTGGCCGCCCCCGCTACCCCTCCATTCACCATCACCGTCCGCCAGCGTGAGCCACCCATATTTTCTGGTCTTCCTCGTGACGACGTAGAAGAGTGGCTGGAGGATTACGAAAGAGTGAGTTCGTACAACCACTGGGACGACCCTCAGAAACTCCGGCGCGTCGGCTTCTATCTGTCCGACGTTGCGTAAACCTGGTACTTTAACCACAAGAGCAGGTTCGCCGATTGGTCTGCTTTCCACCAACAAATTCGGCGCATTTTCGGTATGCGCAACATCCTTTCCGAAGTATCGAAGCGCAAGCTCTATGGCCACGTGCAACACCCAGGGGAGACGTGCACTCCGTACATCGAAGACGTACTTGCCCTTTGCCGCCGCGTGGACTCGGCTATGAAAGAAGCAGATCGTGGACGACATATCCTCAAAGGCGTAGGACACGTTGCATTTAACGCTTTGTCGATCAAGAATCCTAGCACCGTGGACGATATCGTCCCAACTTGTCAGCACCTGGACAAACTTCAAGCCATTCGGTTGCAGCCAGACGCCTGTGACACCCGGCCATCTACAGATGACGATTTGCGAACGCTGATTCGCGCTTTGATCCGCGAAGAACTGCAAGCGGCCGGGCTCTCTTGTTCGCCCGTACTTAAACCACCCTCCTCATCTACTGGTATGCGCGACATCATCATAGAGGAGCTGTCCACTATGGCGTGTCCTGTGGCCTCTGACCCACCGACTCCGTCAAACCTGCCCGCCACTTATGCACAATTGGCGGCCATGCAACCCGCTTTTGCACAGTCCACGCCGCATGTTCCTGTGCAGGGCAACATAGCAGCATTTGCTCCCCGTGCACAAGTTCCTGCACTTTACGCACCCTGGCGCTCGTCCCGACCGGTATGTTACTATTGTGGCATTCGAGGCCATATCTCGCGCTTTTGTCGAAAACGCCAACAGGACGAACGCCGCGGCTACGATGTCTACGAAAGGGCCAGGGCGTCCTCGCGAAGCCAATATCATCGCCGCCCTTCGCCACGTTCCTTCTCACCCCCTCCTCCAAACGACACACCTCAAGGCTACCGTCAAGGACGCCGACGCTTCCCTTCCCCTCTTCGACGCTCAACGTCGCCCCTGCAACCGATCACCAACGCTTCTGACTACCGCCCGGAAAACTAGATGCTGCAGTTTTTGGAGGGAAAACTGCATCGCCAGGAAAACGCACAATACCTCCAGAGTGTCCGGCTGATTCGTTGTTAGTGTATGTTGAAGGGGTGCTTGTACAAGCTTTAGTTGACACGGGAGCCGCTGTTTCTGTTATTCGCGCTGATTTGTGCTCTCGTCTACGCAGGGTCACTACACCTTATAGTGGACCTTCTTTACCTAGTGCAAATAATGTTGTCATTCGACCGCCGGCACAGTGCACCGTTCGAGTTTTAATTGATGGGATTCGCCACCACATTCAGTTCGCCGTGCTGACATCCTGCGCCTATATCCTAATTGTTGGATGGGTCTTCCTTTCTGATGCCTCCGCCTTCATCTCTAGCCGCCAACGTCTTCTGCACCTGTCGGAGACTGATGATGTCGACAACGGAGTGCCGTTCCATCACCGTCTTCGCAACGTATCTGATTGTGTGGTGCCCCCTGGTCACGAGCAACTCCTGATGGTGGCTTCAGACGTAATCGACTGTGGTGACATTCTAGTATCTCCGACAGCCCGTTACGTATCCAAAGGGATTGCACTAGCATCGAGTCTCGTCCGTTTCATCAACGGCACGGCCCTTATCGCCGTACTCAATATTACAGATGAGCGGATTCTGCTTCCTAAAGGTGCAGTTGTAGTTTCTGGTGCGGACACCCTGCCTGTCTCTGTGATGGCCGTGAGCACTAGTAGCATGGGGCAAAAGCGCCCACCTACATATAGTGCTCCTGCCTCTGCCCTGACTATTACCATAAGTACGGACCTGACTCTGCAGCAGAAAGATGAATTTCTCGCCTTGTTGCATAAACAGAAGTCTTTGTTCGACGTACATTCTCCTCTTTTGGGACAGACCTCGGCGGCAACCCACCGCATACACATCGATGGAACTGCTATTGGGCGCCGTCGGCCATATCGTGTCTTTTCCACCGAGCGCGAGATCATCGACAAGCACGTCGACGACGTGCTCAAGCGAAATGTAATACGCCCTTCCTCAAGCCCGTGGTCGTCACCTGTCGTCCTGTTACGGAAGAAAGACGGCTCCGTGCGCTTTTGCGTTGATTACCGTGCCTTGAACAAGATAACCCGAAACTACGTATATCCTTTGCCTCGCATTGATGATTCATTAGGTTAATTACAAGGTGCGGAATATTTTTCCAGCCTTGACCTACGCTCAGGCTACTGGCAAATCCCCATGCACGAGGCCGACACGGAAAAAAACTGTCTTTGCCACACCTGATGGACTTTACGAATTTAACGTCATGCCTTTCGGTCTCTGCAATGCTCCTACAACCTTCGAGCGAATGATGGACTCTGTGCTCCGTGGCCCCAAGTGGAAGACATGTTTGTGCTACCTTGACCACATAGTCATATTTTCTTCAACGTTCGAACAGCACTTGCGGCGTCTAGACGAAGTGCTCACGTGTCTGCCTGCATCCGGTCTTCAGATGAATACTAAGAAGTGCCACTTTGCGAGTCAAACTATTAAGGTACTGGGCCACCTCGTAAGCAAAAGCGGCATTCGGCTTGATCCCGAAAAGATTACTGCCGTCCTCCGCTTTCCGAGGCCTCAACGCCTCAAAGAGCTGCCCAGCTTTCTTGGCCTCGCATCCTACTTCCGCCGATTCATCCGCAACTTTGCCGGGATCGCGGCACCGCTCCGCCGACTCCTCTCTTCGGGAACCTCCTATGTGTGGTCCGACGAGTGTCAAATGGCATTTGACACTTTAAAGCGCGCCCTCACATCTGAACCGGTGCTCTGTCATTTCGATAACACCGCGCCCACTCTACTACATACTGATGCCAGTGGCCACGGAATGGGCGCGGTTTTTTTACAACGACACAGGCATATTGAAGAGCGTGTGGTCGCATATGCCCGTCGTACACTGACAGCGGCGGAAAGAAACTATACGATAACCGAGGAAGAGTGTCTCGCCGTCGTTTGGGCCATACAGAAATTTAGACCTTGTCTCCACGGCCGCCACTTCACGGTCGTGACCGACCACCACGCTTTGTGCTGGCTTTCGATGTTAAAGAACCTATCTGGACGTCTAGGTCGCTGGATACTACGTCTCCAAGAATATGACTTCGACGTCACCTACAAATCCGGCAAGAAACATAATGATGCGGAAGCACTAGACCACCGTGCCGGGGCATTAGCTGAACGGAATAACATACCATCTCACAAATACGCAGAGACCGACTTAGCAACGTTTCAGGAGCTTTTGCGAAACAAGAGCGAATGTGAACCGCCCATTGGTACCGTATATTCTTCAGCGTACAAAATACTTGTGATTTGTTTGACGTATTTACAATCATAGTCATTGGTGTTTGTCTGACTTTTTTGTTTCGCCCTAAACATGCATAGTGTCCGAGCAAGGCCTCCTTTTGCGGGGTTTACCTGTAGTCTATGTTGATTTAGTACCTTGAACTTACGTTTTTCTCAGAAAATCTTGCACATATTGCTTTTTCACTTCTTTACAGCATCATTCATTTTCTTTGTTAATGCACTTTGCGAGTTTGTGTAGTTTTACGTAACATTTCTTTTCTCATTTTCTTTGGTGCCTAGTAACATGAGAAGAATAGGTTGTTCACTCTTTTTGTATCCCCTATACACTACCCCTTCTGGAGACTTGAAGATTATTAGAAAATAAATCACGTTAAACAACCCTGCACGCCCGACCACGCAATTAATTTCATCAAAATGAAATCTGTAAAATAAAAACGTCTATAGCCTTAACTAAACCCTACACATGACTGGTCGGAGTGTAATTTGAAGGCACGACAAAACTAATCATTTTACGTACAAACTCAGATATTCCGAGCTTTATATACCGAAAGAGCTAACTTTAGTCAATGTTCTATAAGAAGGCGATGCGAACATGGTCTAGTGGAACAGGAGTAGCCAGAAGTTTTCTTGTGTTGTTATACCATGCAGTGTCTCAACATTGTGGACGGGGGAAAAAACGGGGCAGGGGTAACAGTTTTGCAGCGCTCAGTATAATATTCCGTCACGTGTTTTGAAAAAGAAACATCCCTTCCAGCTATGTCCCTGCCTTAGCGTCGCACTGTTACAGGAGAAGCTTAACCATCCTCCAAATTTGACGGCTTACTACCGATGTAACAATATTTGAAGAAGGCCTCACATCGGCGAACTGTGTGTTCAGTATATATATATATATATATATATATATAACATCATTTCAAGACATACTTACATGCTTAAAAAGAAAAGGTCACGTTACATATCCCTTTTCACTAGATATAGGCCACATCTAAAGATTTATTTATATGCTTCACGCCTTCTCTAAAGGTGCTAGCAATGTTTTTTTTTTTCTCGAGAGAACCCATCATAGTAAATTGAAGCCACTTCGAAGCTGTGACAATCGAGGGAACCGCAAAGCTTTGCTTTTATTGTCAGTCACGACGTAAGAGGCAAGGGTGTCACGTTAACTGTCACTGTGATGCAGCACTACCACAAGGTGTAGCAGTGGGCTGAGGCAAATGGTGTATGCAGTGGTTTGAAGGCTGGTGTACAGAACTGAACAGCCGTCTGTTCAGTTCTGTATTATCCAGGACAAAAGAAGGAACAAGCTTGTCTTATTTTTTTCCTTTTCGCGTTTTTCTCTTTCTTTCTGTGTTTTTCACGTCTTTTGTTCACTCTTTATCTCTGTCTATATTGCCTGTTGCATTGATACCAACACATACCAGTTGGCTTTCTTTCTCTTTCTTTACCTCTTTCTATACTGCCCTTCGAATAACTATCATCCTATAACACTGAGTTGAGGGCATCAGTGCGTGGGGGTAGAGGACCGAAGTGAAGACAGGGCCGGATTTTGAGTTTAGTTTGACGCCACACCGCAGTTCATAGATTTCAAGCGTAGCCCTAGTAGAGCTCAGCTGTTAAAATAAGTGCAAGGAGTGCAAGAGAACAGCCAGCTGAGTTACTCATCATCTTGGCAGACCGATAGAGCTGTTAACGAGCTACTCACAATCTGGGTATGCCCAGTGGCACAGATGCCTTGCAGCGTTCTGTTTCGATGACACAGGCTAACGTAAAGGGCATCCGTTTTCGATCCTCCCACGTGGGTTCCCTGTCCGGACCAAGTACTTCGTCGATCTCTTCTTGCACCCGCCGCTGAAGTGTGTCTTGGTGTGCGGCGAAATTAGCCAAGTGAAAAAGGACGGAAGCGGTGGCACCTAATATTCCCGCTCCGATGAACGCCTTCACGTTTCCCACGAGGTGCCGGTCTGCAATAAACCGAGGGAATGGAATGTGAAACGAAACTAAAAAAAAAGCAGAATACTTAGATTCGAACTACTGATTGCCACCTCTGAACTGTCTCTTTTTGTTCTCTTATTTAGAAAATACGGCAAACGTAATGCGCAGGACCAGCGAGCACAGTATCCGGAGTAACCAGAGCACCTGGGTCATTCCACCCCAAATGTACCAAACATTGCACTCGACCCTATCCAATTGTATTGTAAAATATGGTGGACGCTGATATCAGTGCACTATTTGCCCTCGGAAAGTATTTTATGGGTTTTGTCTATTACAGTGATTTGGATTTTGCCGAAGTGCGTGAAACCTAGGTTGCGAAAAATACTCTTAATATAGAATACTTCACGGAACACCTTAAATATTTGCTATTTGCTTGAAAAGGAATGACACCATCTTATTATCACCCATAGACGACCACTACTACGTCTCACGATGGGTTTTGTGGTGAAGCCATGTTGCGATTCTGGGCCCATCTTGATGATTTTTTTAAAAACTTTTATGAAAATTAGACACAATAGGACTATATCACATGGCTGGAGAGTTGGCAGTAACCTAAGCGTGTCGAAAAAAGTATTGAAATCGTTCACAGGGTAGTTTCGAGGTGAATGGGGCGCAAACATTGAAAAACGCATGAGATGCCCCATGTTCAGGCACATGTATGTACAGTGGTGCTGCAGTCCAAGTAAAAATGCAAACTTGATCTCATTTGAAAGAGTAAACAAACAAGATTTATTTGCGAAAGTTTAATAGGAATGACTTTTGTTTTAGGCGAGAAAGAAAAATTTCTGTTGAGCGTTCACGGCGTGCCTAGGCGAGGGCCCGTAAGTCCGCTTCACTGCGCTGCAACACTTCCTTGGAGAACTCCTTTTCACGTCCGCCGACGCTTGGCGGGTTGGGCCTCAAGTACTCCAACCAGGAATGCAGTCTTTGCATATGTTCTGAAGGTGCCCACAGAAGGCACGGTTGCTCACCAAAATGTCCCACAAGAAAAATTGTTGAGCCGTATAGCGTTGCTGCCGAACTGACCTCCAGTGTTTCGTTTATCGTGGTACCCAGTCTTCGACTAACGAGAGGGAGCTAGTCCACCCAATGCGCTCTGT
The DNA here is from genome assembly GCA_013339685.2 of Hyalomma asiaticum. Lineage (NCBI taxonomy): Eukaryota > Metazoa > Arthropoda > Arachnida > Ixodida > Ixodidae > Hyalomma > Hyalomma asiaticum. The sequence goes on along the minus strand of CM023487.1, from coordinate 70,314,432 downwards.
CCAACATGTCTTCTGAAGACACCTTCAGCTGTCGGAGTACATGCGCTACTATTCCCTTGCTACCTGCGTGGTACGACTTGGTCTATTGGAGAATGTTCCGAGAAGTCTTCCTAGCGCCGGCAGCAGGACGCGCTGCAACTGCAACTCCATGCTGTCGTGTGGTTGCAGGACTGCTCTCACTGCCGCCTTTGAAGAAACAAACGTGAGGCGCATTGGCGAGTTTGGAGGCCGGCGGATTAAAGCGCCGCAAAGGAAGGCTGCATTTTGACTTCCTGGAAGATATTTTCGTGCTCCGCTGAACAGTGAAACAAGGGTTATTTATGCCGTCCCGGCGTAGCAAGTGAGTTACCGGCTTTAAAATGTGGGTACAGGACGCGATGAAGCACCCATCGAATTTGCTGAGCCAGAAAAAGAATGGTTTCGTACAGTATAGCGCAGCAAAGGCTGCGAGAGGAAGGTGAGCGTGAAGAGGAGGGAAAGGAGAGGACAACGTAGAGCAAGGCATAGTCTCGTACAGTAGAGTGCAGCATAGAGTGGGAAATGGAAGGGGGGATGACGAGGGAGGAAAAGTAGGAGGGCAGAGGGTAGAGCGTGCATAGTGTTGTACTGTACTCTGTAGCAAGCAGTGAGAAAGGGAAGTTAGTGCGTGGAGGAGCGGCGGGTAGAAAGGAATTCTACCACCTACCCCCTATCCGCAACCTCGTGAAGCTTCAAATCTACCAGCTTTGCTGTGTTTAAGCATCGGCCGAATTAGTGCATTTTTCGAACTCTCTTGCGGCACTTTCCTTGTAAAAAATAATTGTTGAGTGAATACCTTGCATATCAGGTAAAAGTAAACTTAATGAACTTTTAATGTATAGAAGTTAATTACCCACCTTCTTCAGTTTGGTACGTCGACATAAGATTAGTTATTTGGGCCAACATCTGATGTTGCCCAATTGCCGCTAGCGACCATTTTATCGCATACGTTAACATTTCATTTTCTAAACGTATCCTATTCCGTTCTCCTTTTTCTGCCACTTATAAATCAATTTTTCCATTCCAAAACCGTGCTTTCATCTTCCGAAATGACATTATTGGAGTTCTCAAAGCTGTTTCAGCACGGGTTCGGCTAATCACCCCTTACAAAAGTGCTATATGTGGCCATATCAGGAATTGGGCAAATATGGCTATATATGGCACGTGCTGTAGGTGGCCGCGTTTACCCAAATCGTTTTAGAAACATATGTGGCAATGAAAGACACACACGAGGAATGGCATGTAAGACTCATGCATATTGGGTAAAAACGGACACGTACGGACACGTGCCATATATAGCCAGATATACATATATGGCCATATGTGCATGTCTGGCTATATATGGCACGTGTCCCTACGTGTCGGTATTGTTCCAATACACATCAGAGTCGTGCATGGCATTCCTCGTGTGCGTCTTTCATTGCCACATATGTTTCTAAAACGATCTGGGCAAATATGGCCACATACGGCCACATACGGGCACGTGCCATATATAGCCACATTTGCCCAATTCCTGATATCGCCATATATGATATTTTTGTAAGGGACATCACTGCATGACATTAGTACATGCTTGGCATATGTATGTGGTCTTCAATGCTGTTTTGCGCGTGATCACTTACGCGCCGATCAATATGAAGAAAGGTTATTCTGAAAATAATTATCAATGATTCAGTTCACTGTGCTTTGTACCGCTTCGCATGTATCGTGCCGGAAAAATATTGCCATAAGATTTGTTAAAACATTGCGCTATGCATAACAATTTAGATTCATGTTCATTGGTGTCATGTTGCACGTTACATATACAATATCTTAAAGTGCTCTCCTGGATAATATGTGGATGTGTTTGTACCGGTTGGATTTCGAGCTGAAGATGACACCGTTGTCCCTTAATTCGTAGCCGGTCAGTAGATTGGCATCGCTGTCATGGGTAAAATGAACGGCGCGTTAGAGTTGCAAAAAGAAAACAACGCAGATGTCCATTTCGTACTTGTCACCGCGCCTACAAGGGGACACGGTATTTTAGTAACTCCGCTGTGATGTAGATTTAACAGTGTTACCAGAAATATGCATTGTATGCACATAACTTATCTGCTAATAAAAGGACATCCTATTAGGTCACGAGAGATGCGCGCATTGTACTCTCTTAAAAATACGTACGGTTTAAATTTCATCGCAGCTACGGCAAATTCACAGCAACCATACCCTACTCGCACTGAAAACCTCTTCACTGTGTGTGCAAAGCACAACGTGAAGTTTCTATCCCACTGTCAAAATCGTGAAGACCGCTCTTAGTCCCGGCGTAGCAAGTGAGTTAGCGGCTTTAAAATGTGGGTACAGGACGCGATGAAGCACCCATCGAATTTGCTGAGCCAGAAAAACTCAAACTTCTGTAAACAGATAGGGGTGGGAAGCACCGTGACTCCTGTACCTGTGATTTCAGCTGCAATATTTCTAACGAGGTGATGTGCTGTCAAGAAGATCAGGTGCGTCGATACCAAAGGCGCACTTTTGGAGCTTCGAGCCGTGACCGTGCTCGTCAAGACGATCAAAGTGGACGCGTAGATTATTTTCGTGTTCTTCCGGCGTGTTTCTCGCAAACATGTCGTCTAAGTAGACTAAGGCAAAGGGATGGCCTGAGGGTCACTTCTTTCATGAAGCGTTAGAACTCTTCGAGCGGCGTTGTTTTGGCCGTATGGCGCGCAAATTTAAAGGGGCCTAAGATGCCGTTACCGCCGTCTTTTGTTATATCTATCTGCTCCAATGGGATGGCATTGTAAGCGGCCATCAGATCTACCTTGGAGAAGATGGTCGTTCGCGCGAGCTGAGCAGTGAAATCATGGATGTGATGAAGGGATACTGATCCGCCGCCATGCCAGCGTTCAAAGCACGGTAATCGGCACAAGGCTGCCAGTCGACATGTTATTGTCTTGGCTCCATGTGCAGCAGCGAAGACCAGTTAGAGGAGGAAGGCGGAAAAATGTCGAGATAAACGACATGTTGGAACTCTTGGCGGGTGACATCGTGCCTTTGTCCGGAGTGCCTGTATGGTATAGAGGCGACGGGTGGGCCGATGGAGACGATGTGATGTGTCACGTTATGCTCGATTGGCAGATCAACGTTCCGTGGTTTGGTGAGCGCAGGAAATTCCTCGAGAATTTTACGAAACATTCACCCTTGGTTGAAACCACACATACTGAAGGAAGAGAGGTCAGATTTCAATCTGAGAAGAGAGAGAAGTTATATTTTCTTTAAGGTGGCGATCACGAACGCTGGCGTCAAGATGCAGTTGATCGAAAAGTCAGTTTCGAGGATAGCAAAATTGATGTCTGCCGCAATGTAGACTGATGGGTATGTACAGGGTCGTCCCCTCTTGGTGCGAACACGGCTCACCGTAGCCGCGCTCCGCGGAGCGCCAGCGCTCGTGGCGTGGCCGCGCATCGAATCTAATCTAGCGCATGCGCATAGGGACTTGGAAGCAGAGTTTCGTTTAGTTTGAAAAGCGCGGGCCACAGGATGCTGTGCATCGCAGCAAGGCGTGCACTCCCGCGCTTTTCAAGCGAAACGAAACCCCGCTTCCAAGCCCCTGTGCGCATGCGCTAGATTAGATTCGGTGCGCGGCCACGCCACGAGCGCTGGCGCTCCGCGGAGCGCGGCTACGGTGAGCCGTGTTCGCACCAAGAGTGGACGACCCTGTACACTGAAGTCCAATGCTCATCGTCATCGACTCCACACCAAAAGACTCAATGGCACGGTCATTTGCGGTAATTAAGCTCGAAGTAGACTTTTCGCGTCGGCGATGTTCGGCAGTTGCAGGGAGGATGGACACCTCAACTCCAACGTTGTGCAGGAGGCGTGTCCCGTAGATACGGTTGACTATGAATAGGAGGCGGCTTGCACGATGGCTGGAGCCGCACTCCACCGTTAGTGATTGCCCGCTTCGTTTCCCGGCCACGAGCATCGTTAAATGCAGCGGGTGGCTTGCTCGCGGAAGCCGAGGTAGTACGGGTAGACTGCATCGATTTGCCTCGCTTGAGGGATTGGAGAGGTGCGAGCTTCGACCACGGAACTAAGAATGGTGCAGCGCTGAGCAGTGCGTGTTTTAGGTGTTGAACCGGGCATATCGCCTATGCCATCCAAGAGACTCAACCGGTCTGCCTCTTGCGATGTCCGTGCTTCGGCAACGGATACCCGTGTTAACATGGCGCAGTAGCCGTTGCCGTCAGCAAGTTTAACGAGACTCTAGAGAGCCATGTAGTCCGAGCTGGCAAGTATTCCGCGCGTTCCTCGTAGCAGCCACTGGAGAAACGGCTCGCGGAGCACGCTTTGTTGGTGTTGTTTGGATGTCTGCTGACCCTGTAGCTGACGCATTCGGTGAAGCAATTGCGATGGCCGCTGGTCAATGAGCTCTTCGTGTCACAGGAGCTTTTGGAGGTGGCTCTGCTTTGACGCCTCAAGGCGCTGGCTAATCGTGATGTTGAGGTTGTCGTGCGGGTTCTCAGATGAAATCGACGCGACCACATCGCCGATGGCGTCAGCGATATTGGGTGGTAGAGCGGCGACGGCGCGGTCTGCTAGTGATCAGAAGGACGTGTGCTATAGTTGAAGAGCATTTGTACAAAATCACCAAAAACGTTCTAGCATCACATTAATAAAACAGAAATCCGCGAGCCAGCATTTAAAGGAAGTGTACGCAATCGTGTAATGTACTTCTCTATTACCTCGCCACAAGGAAATAGATAATACTCACACTCAAACAATGGAGCCATATCTTGCTTTGATTCCTCGACCTTCTTTAGATAACTCGGAACAAAATTTCGCTTCATCTCTCCGGTGCTTATTGGCGGTTGATTCACAATCTCCTTCCTTCAAAAAACGATAACAAGGATAACCCGTTCGATCAAACACTTCACAATCAATCTTATATACTGCGACAGCAAAACGTCGCACTATGTGCAAAATGTCCCCAATGCTGTGCACAGAATCCTGTGTAATATAGTGACACGTGCGGTTGTTTTGATTTAAGTGGAAAGCCGTTATCGCTTCCCAGTGACACGCGTGCTCATTTTGATTGTTTCCGGGGAGCGCTGTTATCACTTTCAGCATAAAAGGTTGCGTAAAATGTATTCTGTATTGACCACAAGGCTTAAACTATAGGACCTAAATTCATGCATATTCTGCAAATGCCTTTCAGCGAAAGTTAGTGTCAGTGAGCTGTGTCCTCGTATTTTGCTTCCTTTCTCGTGGGTCGCCTAAACCATTGCTGCAACCACTGAACATGGAAGTTGACGAACCGGCCAAGCGCAAGGCATTATAGTATGGGCGATAATCACATTTTGGCCTTTTGTTTGGTTTATATAATCAAGAGAAGCCAGTGACTATATACTGTTGTACACAGAAAGGCGCAGTGTGATCGTACGCAGGGCTACCAAGGCCAATTTGGAAAGCTTCTGTAGGCTATATATACAATTACAGCTCAAAAGGGTGATCATATGTGATTTGGGAAGTAGCGACAAACGTTCGCACACACGAAGCCCGGCGTAATTGAAAAGAGCTAAAAGCAACACATTAAAACAGTCCTGTGACTTCCTTGAAATGTTGTAGCCGGAGGACTAAATATCATCATACCATTATATTCCTGACGAGTTGACGCGTTCTCTGGTGGCACCGCCGACCTGCACCTTTCCTGTTCCGTTCAACCTTTTTATGCTGCCAGCGCGTGCGTTCTTCGCTCATAGGCGACCTCACCGCATTGGAGTACTTAGAGCTGCAACACATAGTACCAAGAGCTCGCAGCTATGGAGGACGCCAGCATCATCGACGCATGATGCTGCGAAGCTTTGGAAGAGATGTGGAACGTGCGATTGTGGCAAAGTTCCCAGCTGCACGCGATCAAATGGAACGACAGCGCCTACAGGACGCCTCAGCCCGCGGTCGTAAATGGTGTCCCGTTATCGGATGCTGAAGACCACTTTAGAGAAAATCAAGACGTAACAGCAGCTTCCGTAACTCAAATGCCCGAGCGCGTTTTAACTGCTGAGGCGATATTTAACGAGACACCAGACGGCCTGCTGAAAAGAAAGACGGTAGACGCTGGAAAGCACGATGACACGGTTGTCACACTGAGAGAGAACCTACGAGCCGAGCTGTAGGAATGCTTGTATTCAACTGCACGCCGTACGAACGCCCACTGCTTAACTGGTGGGTAGCGCAAACCTCCCAACTGGAGCTCCTTCGACTGCACTGGTGCCGCAAGCTATGGCAGCAATTTTCGACGCAGTAGGACAATTTTGGCATTATGGATGATAGCAGTAGCTCACCCACGATTTCTGGGCATGCGATTTTATAGTTGTTGCGTGTGTCTGAAAAGGGGGCGGAATGGGCACCTTGCGCAATACGTCATTTCGTTCCTTCAGGTGAAGGAATCGTAGAGAAAATAAAGGGGCAAATAATAGTAACATCAATGGTGCTCATGATTTTCATTATTCGTTCGGCGATTTGCAGAGACATCCTGCAAGGGCTCGACAGGGCCATGAAGCCAATCAGCAAATGAATAGACGTGGAAACTGAACGGAAAATTGAATAAAGCAACGTATAGCAATGATAACACAGTTCCAAACAACGTTGTCTGGCAGCCCCGCCACGGTGGTCTAGTGGCTATGGCACTCGGCTGCAGATCCGAAGGTCGCGGGATCGAATCCCGGCCGCGGCGGCTGCATTTCGATGGAGGCGAAATGTTGAGGCCCGTGTGCAGTGCGATGTCTGTGCACGTTAAAGAACCCCAGGTGGTCGAAATTTCCGGAGCCCTCCACTACGGCGTCTCTCATAATCAGAACTGGTTTTGGGACGTTAAACCCCACAAAACAACAACAACGTTGTCTGGCACGTGCTTAGTTTGCCGCTACGTGCAGTCATAAGGGTGCCGACATGCCGACCGGTTTGCGGTAGTGTGATGCTGTATAGGAAAGCTCTGCAGGTCACCATGCTCTAAATTGTGAGAGCGGAACGTATTAATATGTCTCCTTTGAGCCTCGTCACACTATGTCTGAAAAACAAACTAGAAGAGAAGCTCAGGGGAAGATGGATGCTTGAATCGATGAACAAATCGCAAAGCACGATTTAGAACAGGGAATGTCGCGGGAGCCAACGTTTCGACAAGCGGACTTGTTTTCGTCAGGGCGGCAACTGCCTTCTCCAGCGTTCGTTTATGTACGCCTTTGCACACTCTCCCCAGTCCTCAGAAAGAGAGGAGAAGAAGAGTAGCACTTGCGAACAAAAAATAAAGGGGGGGGGGGGTGCAGGGGTATTTGGGTGACAGGTGTTAGCGTGACTAATATAAATGGCAAGAGCGAAAGCTTCCGAAGAATCCGCTCCATGTATATGTCTTGCAAATGCATTGTGTGCGCAGTGCTAGAAAGCACGATGAAAAAAGGAACACACGCTCGGAACAGAAGTTGCTCCTATGGCATGTGTCCCCCCCTCCACCCCACACCACCTGCGCCGCACCAACAATGCATTTCACCGAAAGCTTGTGGCTAAAACTTGTGTGTAGTGAATGTCTGTTTCGGCGCGCAAAAAGGAACAAAGACGACGACGAAGAGCGCGCGCTTGTGCACGCGAAACGTGATCCGCGTGGCTTCGGTGCTTTGGAACGCCGACGGCGGATCGAGCGTACCAGCGACCGAGCGGTGCCACGTTCGGCCCAGGAGAACAGACGCACCGAGCTGGTGCCACCAGACCAGCCGGGACGTACCGGGCGTTCTCCTGTGTCCTTGCTGGCTGTTCCTGCGGTGGATGCGCGAGCGGGCCAGTACGAGCGGCTGGAGCAGTGGTGTGGCCGGGACCATCTACCGACTCGTGGTCACGGTGCCACGCAGGTTCGAGTCCGGCACAACCACCTGCCGAGGGCGTGGTCGCGGTGCAGCGCAAGTTCCAGTGCCGCACAACCGCGTGCTGAGAGCGTGGTCACGGTGCCGCGTTGCCGTCTGGCGCAAGTGTTGCTGAGGGCGTGGCCTCGGTGCCACGTCAGATATGAATCCTACCCCAACGCTCTCCTGAGCGGGTACCTCGCTATCTGCTTGTGTCCGCGTACGACTCTTCGTGCCTCCTCGTCTGATGCCAGCGTGCGCCGCCTTGAAGATCCACGGTATTGTGAGTGGTATCAACAGACCTCTGACGTCACGTCAGGCAGGACGCCCCGTTAGTTCTTGAACGTAGCGTTCGGACTGTGTTGCTTGTGTCGCGTTGTTTGTCTGTGAAAATGTATGTGCTGTCTCGTCCTGTCGATAAATGTTCTCCTTGTCTGTGACCTAGCTGTCTGTGTCTGAGTCCTGGGCCCACGAACCACCACAATTGGCGAGCCTACTGCCAGGATGGCTTAGTAAGATCTAAAGCCATTGCTCAGACACAGCCTGAGTCATGGAGAAGGAGAAACTTATCGAACTTGGTCGACAGTTAGGGTTGGCGGACGATGCGCTTAGAGAGTGGGTAGAACGAGAGTGCACTCTAGCTCGTGAAGAACGCGCTAAAGAACGCGAATTCGCAAGAGAACATGCGGAACAGAGGCAGCGACTGAAAGAACAGGAACGTGAAATCCTTGAGCTGAAGCTGCGACTTCATGAGAGCTCAAGGAGGTTACAGCCCACTGCTACTGGCGAAGGAGAAGGATGTAACGGGAGCGCATGGGAATCACGGCGTGTTTTAGAAAAGTTGGCAAGGCGCATTGGCCTCGAGGGTGCAGAACTGAAGGCATGGGTGGAAGAACGCTTGACGGCAGAGTTAGCGAAGGAACAAGAGCAGATAGATTATGAAAGGGAGATGAAAGAGAAAGAAAGTGAAATGATAAAGAAAGATAAGGAACTAGAAGAACTTAAGACGAGAATGCTTCGGCTAAATCTTCAGGTGGCAGAGGCTCAAGATATAAACATCGTAATACAGAGACGCGAACACTCGTCGGAAGAGCGCTCCAATGAGCCGGTGCTCGAAGTTTTCTCCAGTAGCATTCCTTACGTGAATGAAAATATTTTTGAGTGGCGATCATGGACGTCGCTTTAGTATGTCGCCAGAGGGGCTGCTAAATCCTAGTCTAGAGGATTGTAGGGAGGTAGGAAGCCGAGGAACTAGCTGTAGTTCGCATGTGCTCGATGGAGCAGATTGTAAGTCCGAGACAGAGGAACATAGACGTTCCACACAAGATTAGTTTTCCTGCAGAGCCTCTGGGTGGCCAAACACGTTTGAGGAGGTTAAAGAACCCCTAAAATATGGCGGCGAATGCCGTGAAAAAGACTCAGAGGCGTCTGTTACCCACTGTTCAGATGTGCCGCTAGACGCGGTTAAAGTCATAGGCACGGTCCATGACCATGTGAGGGACCCTCTCGAAAATGGAGAGGGCTTGAATACTCAGGACAGCAGAATATGCCAAGAGAATGAACAAGACCTCATCAAGACAGGGACAATAGAAGTCGAAGTTGGGCCAGCAGCACGCGATCGCATAAGCTGGCAGGATGATTTTAATGGAAAGGTGAACAGCCTCCATGAATGCACTATGAGGCCCGTTGAAGGGAAGCTGAAAGTGTGCGGTGTTCCACAGGAACAGCAACAGGCGATCGTGCCAACACTCGCGAGAGAGATCCCTGAGCCAGATGCTAACACGCCTGAGCTGTGGCCGATAAGTGACACCTCAAACGGTGCCTCAGAGTTTCCACGGGGCTTTCTAAGTACGAGTGTTCATGCACAATCTGGGGCATTTATCTGGCTACAGAATAGTCTTGTTGAGGTGTCGCAGGGATTACCACCCGATCGACTTTTGCTATGCTTTGATATAGCAGGAAGGAGCTTACGAATGCGTGTCGCTCTGTGCGCCAGTGATTTGCTGATTAACAGTCGCGACGCGTATCTTTCTATTAAGCTCGAAGCGTCCCATTTGCTCGTCCAACGTTTTTCTAGGAGGCGTTGGCTCGTCGCTAAGCATATGAGAAGTGTCCTGCGTCTTGTGTGGGACGCGATTACTTGAAATCGTTTTAATAACTGGACGCTATTTCGATCGTGACTTTTGGACTGTCTCATGGTCATTATTTTGTACATAGTTTTCTAACTATGAATGTGTTTAACTCTTTTTGGGACAAGGCACAGGGTACCTCGTGATGCACTTACGGGTATTTCGGACAATGTTGGTACGGACAATATGGGTCGCGCCGTTTTGAGAGGTGCCTTATTGCCGTTGTACACACACTTTCTATCATGTTCCAACATAGTGTAGTGTTTCGTTTTGCATTTGTGGACCTCTGTTTTGAACCTTTGTGGACCTTCCTTTGAACTCGTGTGTTGTATTGGTGACCGTCATATTTCGTGTGTACAACGTACTGAAGGTGGGGGGAAAATGTAGTGAATGTCTGTTTCGGCGCGCAAAAAGGAACAAAGACGACGACGAAGAGCGCGCGCTTGTGCACGCGAAACGTGATCCGCGTGGCTTCGGTGCTTTGGAACGCCGACGGCGGATCGAGCGTACCAGCGACCGAGCGGTGCCACGTTCGGCCCAGGAGAACAGACGCACCGAGCTGGTGCCACCAGACCAGCCGGGACGTACCGGGCGTTCTCCTGTGTCCTTGCTGGCTGTTCCTGCGGTGGATGCGCGAGCGGGCCAGTACGAGCGGCTGGAGCAGTGGTGTGGCCGGGACCATCTACCGACTCGTGGTCACGGTGCCACGCAGGTTCGAGTCCGGCACAACCACCTGCCGAGGGCGTGGTCACGGTGCCGCGCAAGTTCCAGTGCCGCACAACCGCGTGCTGAGAGCGTGGTCACGGTGCCGCGTTGCCGTCTGGCGCAAGTGTTGCTGAGGGCGTGGCCTCGGTGCCACGTCAGATATGAATCCTACCCCAACGCTCTCCTGAGCGGGTACCTCGCTATCTGCTTGTGTCCGCGTACGACTCTTCGTGCCTCCTCTTCTGATGCCAGCGTGCGCCGCCTTGAAGATCCACGGTATTGTGAGTGGTATCAACAGACCTCTGACGTCACGTCAGGCAGGACGCGCCGTTAGTTCTTGAACGTAGCGTTCGGACTGTGTTGCTTGTGTCGCGTTGTTTGTCTGTGAAAGTGTATGTGCTGTCTCGTCCTGTCGATAAATGTTCTCCTTGTCTGTGACCTAGCTGTCTGTGTCTGAGTCCTGGGCCCACGAACCACCACATTGTGGCTAAAAAAAGTAACTACACTGTTTAACGCTGTTGTTCGCCTCGAACCGTACTAAATCGTATTCCTCGAATCGTTCAAAATCGTACTTTGCGATTTGCTCATCGATATATCTGAAAAAGAAATATTGGCCTATAGCTGCACTTGTGGTCTGACTAGGTACATTAAATCCACGACAACAGTCCATAAAAACTCAAGAAAGACCAATGAAATAATTTGTTATATAGAAACAATGTGACTATGGTTAAAAGTGTGCAGAAGTGCAAAAGTGTGCAGAAGCGACGCAGACTTGAATACGCTAAGAAATTCTTGATTCAAGTAACACCTTGCTGCAGAGCTGAGAAGCAACTCGCATTGTCTAGATGTAGCAGAGCTAAGTTTCAAGCTGTTACTGGAAGTCCGCTTATTTATTAGTATTACCCGACCAACAATAAAGGCATTAAATTACAATCTTTTGAACCCCCTTTCCCGCATCATGATTGCGGTGACAACTCCCACCAATTTGTGGTCTTTCAATTATCCTCTGTGGTTAACACTACAAGAATGTTTCTCACGAGGTAGTGGTGCGAAAGGAGGCTCCCACACCCAAAATTACTAACACGAGGCTACATCTCACCAAAAGATTTTCCTTATGATTCTCCGTATGAGAAGTTTTTAAGAAGGAAGTTTGGACAAGAGGACTCGTTTTAGTTTTACAATAGGTTCAAAGTATTAGTCTATCGATAAATTTAACTAAGCGTCATCTAGTACGTTTTAAATCTGAAAATTAAGCTGACACCATAAAATACTTCCGAAAATGCTTTTTGTAATTTTCCAGGCATAACAGCGGAACAAGACAGGACCGTGTCGTGTTTTCTTTCTCAGTCCTGTCTCGTTCTGCTGCTATTCCTTGGAAATTCATATCGAACACCTTGTCCAAGTATCTATACTGCTCCTTTTTGTAGGCTATGAAAACCAGTCGGCCGTTGACGACCATTATCATAAAATGGTTGGCGAAATTAGGGTGGGATCACCTAATTGCCTCAGTAATGCCGACCGATTTGTCAGAAGGATTTGCCTCTTTCAAAGCAGCTGCCTCATCATAGGCGTGTTGGTTTGGTGCAGTTCGTGTGCCTATTCTATTGCCTTGCTGCTGATATTTTCAACCTGAGCAAGAGAACTCAGAATAAATATTATACATTACTTAGATCAGCAGCACGGGCACAAGAAAAACGCCTCGCTTCTAATGTAGAAAGGGGGCTGGGGTCAAAGTCTGATGAAACTTCACACGCGGGGAAAGCACGCAAGCCGCGCTGGCGACACATACTATAGCGCTGTATATGGTTACATTGCAAAATACAGGAAGTTGTACAGAAGTGGTCGTCGTACGTTCTAGCTCTTATCTAGGCAGTCGTTGCAGCGGTGAGTTTTGTAAGAGTTTTAGAAGGTTACTAATGACTGATGGAGTGGACGAACTCTAGGATTGCGCATTTCAGGTTTGTTGGAAAAAACGAATAGACTGCGCGAGCCAGACGGGTTGACCAGTCCTATTACTAACATTTTGGAATAAATTCGTAATAAACCGGTGAAGCGAGCGAAGAGCGAGGAAATGTAGTGCAGATAGAGCCCGAAAGTACTAATCTGTATGCTTAAGCACAAGTGAAAAAGCTAAACCAAACGAATAAAATTTTAAAACCAACAGCTGTAGGCATACGCTTGTTATGGAAGCTGGAGTAAAACCACTCGATTCAGAAGACAGCGCCCATAAGTTGTGGCGTCTCGTAATGTTCGCCACGCTCTCAGAACACACGGACAGTCACGGCTTCGGGCGACCAAACGCGTGTTCATTTATTACTGCTTTTACAAACGACGATATCGCCAGTCGGATCTAACACATCCTTGGTGACACACTAAGTAACCTTATACGATCTGAATACGATACATAAAACGATATACAGCAAACACACAGTACATCAAATGCGGCGTCGCCCACGTCCGATTCACAACGAGGGCCCATGCGCCCGACCCGCGGAATCGTGTACGCATGGACCCTGCCTTGAGCCGTCCGCCCACGCACGCTGCCGACCCCGAAAGACAGCCTTGCTGCTCTTACTACAGCGCCGGCTCAACTTGTGGTTTGCACTCTTTCACTTTATAAGTAGATACAATCCATTCCTAGGGGCAGGAAACAAGCCATATCGTGAATTGAAATTACAACGTCAACAGGGCCATTGAAGGTGTGCGTTGGACACTGGGTGCAAGGACGAAGGAGCAGTTACGGAGAGGGTTAGGTCGGCCTCGAGGGGAGGGGGGGGATGCCCTTCATTTCTGAAAGTGTGCTAAATGTCTATAGCGTCGTTAGCCCCTAGATTTCATCGTCCTTTTGTTACTACTTGGAAGCTGGCAGTTCATCTTACGCTTGAGAGACTACACAATTGATACTATATTTCACCTAATACACGCTTCCGCACTCAAAAGCTACGTTTCGTGCCCCTCTTGTTTGTTGTTATAATGCGTCATCCCATCTGACCAGCTTCGTCGACATTAAAGCCGCAATAACGAAGTTCGACACGTGGAGCTTCAGAATAATATTGCCAGGCGAGCAAATTCGCTCAACGAGCCGCGCATCTTCGAGACCTCCCGCTTTGAACAGCACAAAAAACCAGGGCCCCAGAAAATGCAGCCTGAACCAGAACCATGCCCCCTTGCAGCACATCGGTCCGAACCACCGGTACAAACATAAAGAACGAAGTCTAAGGGAAGATCTGGCCAAGCCGGCCATGGGCGTTCCATGTCGTTATCGTCCGCAATGAGGGTGCGGGGCTGCATCCACGTTAACAGACCTGATCAGCATTTTATACCACTGTCGCTTTCCCTACGTCGCACTATAATCGGCTCTGGGTTGCTCACATAGTCTTCAGCCGTCATCATCTACTTCACGTGGGACTATATGGTGTCGCGGCATCGACGGGCTACATCCATAGGGAATGTGGCGCATTTTTGTGGTTTAAGTGTACCATCCATTGATAAGTGTTTAGTTTTACGATATCAGATGCTACTACGTGCTGCCTTTGGCATAAAAGGCAACAAACAAGCAACCTGAAAATAAATTTCTGCATTGAACGCGAACGTTGCAGCAGGAAAACCCGGAAGAGGAGGAGCAGTCGACACGAAGTGAGCACGATAAGACGATCCCATTCAAATCTTATAGTGACCGTGCAGTGTTTTTGGAACATGGTCTGAAAACAGTTCCAGTTGATAGAGGATACGCATGTGATGATGTCAGCAAAATATTGCGTTACACGAAACAGGGATCTCACAACTTCCTTACAAATGTAGCTGGACATCACTTGTCTTTTCAGCAAGTGATGTCAGAGGGAGCACCGACATCGGATAACTCTGTTGGTCTGAAACAAAGGATACATACATTTTCTTTTGCCGAACTCAAAACAACGGCATAAAGCATAGCAAAGGAGGATCCCGCTATCATGGAATCACTAATACCGATTGGAACGCCTGCCTTCGAAGCGGAGAGGAATCGCACCGCCTGTCTTTAACGAGGTTGAAACGGGGGTTGGGTGGGGCGGGGAAGGGGAGTCCTTGGCGAGCGTGCTATCTCGGCAGCCATGATCTGGCGGCTCGTAAACCTTTCTCAACCCGAATATACTGCGAAAAGTGTTCCTGGAGCAGATGTATTCTCTTGCACCAGCGCTTTGTTGGAGTTACGTGAGATCTTATGTAAGAGTTTTATATCATGATTTGCTATCCCGTGTATTGCTTCGCGAATCTGGCGAATCTGTGACTTTGTTTGCTTATAACACGATGTATCAAAAATGTTCGCTCTGTAAGGGCTCGGTGAATTTGTGCTCCGTCGGAGAAAAATATCATCTGCACATGGGCGGCCCAGCCGCCTTTCGGACGCCGCGTTGTGATGCCGAAGCTGCTAGTGACACAAAACTACAAAATATTCTAAGTATTTAAGGAATCAATTTTACAACCGCGAAAGTAATGATCGGAGTGACAAGCGCGCCTAATTTCGATGATACATTGCTGTGAAAGCTACGCGAGTTGCGCCTAATTGCTCCAAAAGGCGAGAAGGGCTACATCCTGCCACATTTTCGCAACTCTGCGCCAGAACTCCGCCACAAACGCGCTTTTTTTTTCACATGTCTAACACTAAACGAATGTCCTAGGGACGGCCGTCCTAACTTCGCTATGACGATGAATTAAATTTTGAGGTCACAAGAAACGGAAGTCACAAAAAGGCGGCATAGGGAGGGAGAAATGGTCTGTAACTGTGCATATTTAGAAGTAGGAAGTATTGTAATCACTAGCCATTTTTTAACAGCGAAGCTGTGTATGCCGACAGTAAAATGTATCGTGCGTACAAAAAAAATCGCAGCATATCCACGGCGTGAATAATGATGAGTGGGCGAAGCTCCGGAGGGAATCATCGGTAAACCGTGAATCTTCCGTGCAATTCGCCCAGTCGATCATCGTGTAAAGACGTCTCACGCAGCCCCTTACATAGGCCGGAACGCGCACCGCGTTTGCCGACGCCATCACATGACTGCTGAGAGAGTATAAGGCGGAGAGTCCTCAGCGTCTTACACCAGCTTCTTACACGGGTCGTAACGCGCTCGTCCGCCGCGGTGGTGTAGTGGTTACGGTACTCGGCTGCCACCCAAAAAACGCGGGTTCGATCCCGGCCGCGGCGGTCGCATTTTCGATGGAGGCGAAAATGCCAGAGGCCCGTGTACTGTGCGTTGTCAGTGCACGTTAAAGAACCCCAGGTGGTCTAACTTTCCGGAGCCCTCCACTACAGCCTTTCTCTCCTCTCTATCTCTTTCACTCCCTTTCCCCCACCCCCACGGACGCTCAGCCGTGCTCCCTACATGGGCTGCAGAAATTAGCATCCTTTCCTAACCAAACCACAATCAATCAATCAATCAATCAACGCGCTAGCACAAGCGCGTTAAAAATGCCAAGTCTTTCGTTAATATTGGGTGTTTACTGTCATCGTGGTGCATGTGTCCATGTGCTGCTCTCGAACGAATGTGCAGAAATTTCATCGTATTTTTGCCGTCTTTATATGGGATTCCACGTGGGAGAAAACGAGCCGGACGAACCTGTTTCGACGTGTGCGTGATGGTGGTCTGAGTTTGTCGCACCTGTTTCTGCGACAGATTGTAAACCGTTTCTTGTACCTTCGCAATGTTCAGGACCCATTTTTGCGCACTGTCTGTCAAATGCGATTGGCTAGTGCTTTGCCCGAGTTTGTTGTGTCTTCTGTTAGATTGGAAGGTAGACCACAAGGCTACTTTAAGGAAATCGTCAAGTCCTTTCCCTTCCTGAAGGCACGTTTTTCTTTTGAATATTTAAGCACAGTTTCCCGTAAACAATTGTATCAAGATTTATGCGATGTGGCTCTTCCAGTTCCACTCTACCGTACTCAGTACTATGCTGGAACATGGAGCAAAGTGTTAAAGCGCGTTAAAGGCATGCCTGTGCGTCCGGGGGTTAAAACATTCTTCTTCAAGCTTCATGCCGGAGTCTTGCCAGTTAAGACGTGGATGTCTGACAAAGGTTTATTCGTTCCGTGGGGTGATCACCGCTTTTTGTGTCGGAAGCCCGAAACAATTGAGCATGTTTTTCTTGATTGTTGGGACGCGGTGTTCTTCTGGGATGTCCTTCAAAGGACATTAAAGAAAGATTTCCCGCTGGACGCACAGGGAATAAGGTACCTCGCCATTGATAATGAGGATGGATTTCCGTATAACATTGTCATGCTTTTGGCTCTGCATAGTATTTGGAGGTCACGCATGGCTATACGTCATGCTGATGTCGATGCTCGACGAGCTATAGAATACTTTCGAGAGTCCTTAACTTTGTTTCTGGAACTGCAAAAATTGCAAATAGATATGCCCGATTGGGTACCGCGCATGGAATCACTATTGTGCATGAAACAGTTGTAGAAAATTTGTTCTGTTGAAAATTGTTGAACCACTGCAATAAAGAAAAAAAAGCGCTTCGTGGCGTATTGGCTAGCGCCGCGCGTTCGGAAGCGAGGGGTCCCTGGTTCGATTCTGCGCTTCCGACACAACGTTCGGAATTTTTTTTCTCTTCGTCCATGGTCCATGAAGCGCGATCCGACGTGTACGGCGACGATCCAGGAGAATGAGAGGAGCGCTCCTGGCGCAGCCCCGCGCAGCAGCTAATCGGAGAGCAGCGGCACCTCCAGCGCTCATATACAAGTACCGCCATCTAGCGGACATCCCAAGAAGTAAACGAGAGATGGCTACCTACTACATACATCGGGGACGCACGACCCACGCCTTAAGGAGCTTCGCCCCTAAAAAATGAAAAATCCACCTCCGAGGTAATGGCATCCCCTAGCAACCGCTACCGCTGCCATAGCGGGAGACGTTTTCACAGCTTGCCCGTCTACGCGCGGGGCTTCTGCTCCATAGCTTTCCCTGCCGGAGCTGCTGTGGTAATGGAAGTGAGGTTCAGGATGAGGACAAGAAGGAGGAACGCGAAAAGGAGCTGAGGTTAAAGGGGGGGTAGAGACAAAGCTTTGCAAAGACTATTATGGTAAGTGTAGCAAGTACTGTGAACCGGCAGCGAGGGTTAGGATGAGGCAAACGAAGACGGGGTGGGAAAGGGAGGTGATGCTAACGAAAATGATGTGATGATGAAGAGATAAAGGAGAAGCGGAGAGGGTTGATTCTAGCATGGTCTCGTACAGTATAGTGTAGCAAGGATTGCGAAAGTAAGGATAGCGTGAACTGGAAGGGAAGGAGGGGACAACGTAGAGCCAAGCGTAGTCTTGCACAGTATAGTGCAGCATGGAGTGGGAAATGGAAGCGGAGATGACGAGGAGGGAAAGTAGGAGGATGGAGGGTAGAGCGTGCATGGTCATACTGTGTTGTGTAGCAAGCAGCGAGAAAGGCAAGTTAGTGCATGGAGGAGCGACGGGTAGAAAGAAACTCCACCAGCTACCCTCTATCCACTACCTTGTGAAGCTTCAGGTGTGCCAGCTTTGCTGTGTTTACGCCTTGGGCGACTTAGCCCAAGCTTAACTTTTTTCTTTGCCGTCTCATATTACCAACACTTTTGTGGCACTTTCCTTGCAAAAAAAATAATTTTTCGGTGACTGCCTTGCATAACGGGTCAAATTAAATTTATTGAACTTTTAATAAACGGATGTTAATTGCCAGTTTTCTTCAATTACATATGTCGAGATAATACTAGTTATTTGGGCCAACATCTGATGTTGCGCAATGGCCCCTAGCAACCATTTTATGGCACACGTTATGCTTTCATTTTCTGAACGTATCCTCTTTCGTTCTCCTTTTTCTGCCAGTTATGAAGTCGATTTCTCCATTCGAAAAAGGAGCCTTTGGCAGCTCCAATACCCTATTTTCATCCTCCGAAATGTTCTTCTTGCTCTCCCAAGAGATCTTCAAAACGGCTTCGGCTAATCACGTCACTGTATGGTATTAATACATGCTTGTGGATTTGTATGGGGCCTTAAATGCTTCATCTGCATCTTTAGTTACATGTTCTAGGAGTTGCATGTTCTAGGTTAGATGTTCAATCTATTACAGTGCTGTCCTGAATACTATGTGGATGTGTTTATATTGGTTGAATTTGGAGCTGAAAATGAGACTATTTCCCATGAATTCGCAGCTGGTGAGTAGTTTGGCACCGTTGTCATAGTAAAAATGAACAGCGCGTTACAGTTGCAAAAATTAAACAACGCAAATGTCCATTTCGTACTCATCATCGCGCCTCCAAAAGGACAGTGTTTTACTAATTGAACTACGATGTAGATTTAAGCGTTTTCAGAAAATACGCATTGTACTCATATAATGAAAGGACATCTTATAAGATCGCAAAAATACACGGATTATACGAACTCTTAAATATGCGTTACAGTTTAAATTTCGCCGCAGGTACGGAAAATACACAGCAACCATACCCTACGCACACCAAACACCTCCCCGCTGTGTGCAAAGCACAACGTGACATTTATATTCCACTGTGAAAATGGCAAAGACTGCTTTTAGTTTCACAAACAGCGGCGAGGAAGCCGCGTAGTTTACCAGGGTAGAATGCGATTGCTTCTAGCTGTTACATTTCTTGCTTTCTTTTACATGATTTCTTGTCTGATTTGTTTCCGGCAACACAATGATTACTTCCATAAAATTCACGTTAATGTTGAAATATTTCTAGAAAGATACCTGGAAGAACCTTTATATCATTCCACCTTCATCGTACAATATATGCTAGGTAAATGCGATGATTCAGTCTTAGTACATTTCCAACAACAAAGGCAATAGTTTAAAAAGAGACCTTAGAGACATGGTTGAGAGCAAGCACTAATTTGTGGTCTCATCGGCCTTTTCCTGTAAAGAGCACTCTTGATATGATATCACTGCAGCCATTAGTTCGCGCTTAAGGTCCAACATCGTCGACAGGTAGTTACGAATAAAAAAAAGGTTATATTACTTCATATCACGAGTACCTGTGGACACTATCAGCTTCGCGCTGATACTTACATTATAAACCGGTCTAATTCGTCCATCAGAACATGCCCCTTGCTGATGGTGGTGAAAGGAAAGTGTCCGAGCAGCCGCTGGGCGAACTTTGGAGCAAACACCAGCACATCAGCCACGGCGAATATTTCGAGGAACCTCCTGAGCAAGTCGTTGAACTGGAGTCGCATGCTCGAGTTCTCAGGTAAACAGCTGCCTTGAAAAAAAGCCGCGATGTTGCACGTGAGGCATTCCGGAATGTACCGGCCGATTGGCATGGGCTCTCCGTTTAGTTCTTCAATCTTTTTCTTCAGGATATTGAACTCCATCTGTTGGATAAAACAAGGTTGTGTAAACTACATCAGCGCACGAATCATAACGCATATAATACACAAGCATACTCATGTAGTGCAAAGAGAAGGCAGCCGAAGAACAGTAACAAACATGGCTAATGAAGCGAGCAAGAGAAAGGAAGCAGGAAGGCAGGGAGGTTAACCAGAAAGCGTCCGGTCGATTACTCAGTTCTGCCGTATCCCGCAAGGCAGAGTAGCGTTTATGAAAGAAAAAACAGCGTCTACCCGATTGTAGCGCACGTCTACAAGGACATCGAACTTCTTAGTTGCCAAAACATTCCACCTCATCCCGGGTGCGAACCCGGCACCAACGCTTCTCCGGAGTGCTCGCCCTTGTAGCCTTGTGCATGTATCCGCGATTTACTTGTAGCCTTGTGGCACAAACGGGTGGGTGCTAATTTTCTCTTTTATACAGTAAGAACCGGAGGCAGACACGTTACAGAAAGGGCACCCAACAATATACAATATATACAAGACGGCACTTGCAATATCAGCAGCGCCTGTTTTCACACTCGTGAACTTGAATTGATGGCGCAAATGGTTAGACAGGACCGAAGAAGACACGTAAGACACGGAAAAGACTCGGTCCTCACTAACCATTTGCGCCATCAATTCAAGTTCACCTATGCACCAACTAGCCCGACAGCAAACGTTATTAAGCTATATATCACACTCGTCTTCCATATTTCTCCGCTCTGTTCGTTCATACTCTCACTAACGAAGAAGCTACGTATTGCCGAACAAAA
Source organism: Hyalomma asiaticum (assembly GCA_013339685.2). Classification (NCBI taxonomy): domain Eukaryota; kingdom Metazoa; phylum Arthropoda; class Arachnida; order Ixodida; family Ixodidae; genus Hyalomma; species Hyalomma asiaticum. Next base: position 70,293,611 of record CM023487.1, on the reverse strand, counting down.
TGGTCGTTTCTTTATCGTGTGCGAGCTTCTTTCATTGACAGTGGCTAATTGTTACGGGCTAGAACACCAGGCGCTGTTTTTTGCGGTCGTCACGCTCCTTAGTCTGCACACACTGACTACATCTTCAGTTACGCACGGAGTGGGCTTTCAAAAAGCTCAGAATAGTGAAAGTTATCTTAAGCTTCGTGGAGCAGAGTCAGTAGAACCACCAGACGCCAGGAGCCCAGACCAACAACTCAGGTCAGCGCTCAGCTTTTAACGCGACAGTGTTGAAGAGCTCGTTTCCCAGAAATTCTGGTTTCGTCATCGTTGCTTGTGAGCCGAAAATCAGCGTTCTCCATGAGCAAAAATTCGAGCTAGACGCAAATGAAGAAAAAAATCCACGCTTCTCGACGAATTGAATCGTGAGTGGTTGAAGTGCTGGGTATCGTTCGGTGTTACCGTAAACCACCCGTGACATTGCCCGCTCGCGCATGTGAATTAGTGACATTTACACACGCGTTGTCATTCATGCTCCTGTCTTCATGAGGTTCGTGCGCGCCCACGTCGTATATCGTACCGAGTTCCGGATTAGCTTAGTTAACATGCACGTTGCCAGTCGTTATTAGATTCGAAGCAGCTTATGGCGGAGTTCAATCCGATGGTGGTGGTGTGCGGAGTGACTACCCTTAATACGCATGCGCAAACCCTCTCGACACTCCCCCTCTCCACCTGACCCTCCCCACACATCTGCTCTCCGAACGGCGCGCGTTGACCATGGAAACGCTCTTCGATGAACGCTTTACCAGCTCGCTAGGAACGATAACGCGCCCTCGCCAGCGAGAGACAACGCTGACACAGGCAGCGTGTGCTGGCGTCAAACCGATGCAAACGCGGTGTGACCCCCTCCCCCGTGCTGCTTCGCATTAGAGTTACTGTATATGCTACCTTTAGGTAGCATATACAGTAGCTCTACTTCGCATCGCCTCATGTCCCTCTTTAGGGGGAGATTGTGTAACTTTTGTTCAACTACGCACAAGAGAAATCTCCCACCAGCACTACATTGCAGGTCGAGATCCAGTGCCTATATTAACGGTTTTGCAGCGCGAGCAGTCCTGTTTTTAGATGCGAAGCAGCATACGGTCTAGCCTGTTCTCTCCCTGCGCCGTCCACACCACTTCGCATGCGGAACAGCTGGTGCAAGCTTCCTGAGGAGACCGCTAGAGGCGCCACGGCAGCTCCGATAAATGAAAATGACCCGCGCACCCTCCGCTCATTCTCTTCCAGGCAACGCCACCGTCAACGCCACGATGAGCGCCACCGGCAGGAATGCTGCTGCTAATACTGCGGAGAAGAGGGCTCAAGGGTTGGCTCGAGCCGCTGCCGCGAGATGGCAGTGGCGGTGGCTCGGGACCTGCGCGAAACGCAACCATGAACTTAAAGCCATCTACGGTGATGATGAGTAAATAAAGATAAACTTTAACAGCAACTCATTACGGAACTTTAAGTCGACCCATCAGCTGCTTCGCATGCTACTCATTGTTCCCTTTACGGGGAGACAGACAGACAGACATTGAACTTTATTTAGGTCCCGAGGGACTAGCTGGAGGATCCCCGCTGGGGCCTCCGGTTCGCTGCTGGCTGCTCCCATGTCGGAATCGGGAGGCCAAGCCAATCCGCTCTTTCAAGGGCCCTCTGGACGGCCTCGGACTGGTGCTTGAGTTCTGAACTCATGATGACCACGCCCAGTCTTGTTCGCAGATGAGTGACGTGTCCTGTAACGCAGGACACTGCCAGAGAATGCGTGCTAGAGTGCTGACCTCCCCCCCCCCCCCCGCAGTCCGGGCACCGTGGATCAATCTCGGTGTTAACCCTGCTAAGGAAAGCGCGCGAGGGATATGACCTCGTCTGAAGTATCCTACGCGTGATAGCTTGAGACATACCTAATTTTGGGTGCAGAGGCGGGAAGCGCCTGCGTTCCTCTTTATAGTGGGAGACGATCTCATGGAACGTCAGTAAGGGGTCGCGGTGGCCGATCTCCTCCGGATCCAATGAAGACGTACCGCCGTCGCGGCGCCTGATGTTGAATTCCAATGGCGGAGTCGGAGCAGCCGACTAACTCCGCGAGCGAGCACTCAACTCTGGCGTAAAGCAAATCCTCCAAATCCGCGATTGGAACGGAACCCGCGCCACTGGAGCAAGGCGGAAGCTGCCGACTTACCCACGATACCTTGCGCGTGGTCTCTTAGAGAACATCCCCTCAAATTCCCGCTCGTAAGCATAAGATTCAGCGTCACTGTCAGTGTCCGAGGAATCACTCATGCGGGAACTTGAGCTTTCGGACTCGGAGCTGTCGCTATCGAGTAGCAGAAGCAATGCCGCGCGCTTTGCCGAGGCACCCGAGCAGCCCATGCCGTCCGCCATTACCACAACTCGCGAGTCGCGACCGGCGGCGCCGCCGCGCCCCCAAGCAGGCAAGCGTGTTAACGCAGAGTTCCGGTCAACTCCGCCGATTTTGGTGGAGCAGCTTTTCCTGCTCCACGGAGCAACTCCCGCTCTGAATCCCCTCCGGCTCTCTCATTGGAACTCTCGACTCCCGTCCTCACTCTGTCATTGGAACACACTTGCTCCGACTCCGCCATTGGAATTCAACATGAGTTCTCGCGCACGGCGGTCAGCAATCTCATTGGGATTCGGGCGGCCCGGCAGCACGCTGTCGCCCATGTGTGCGGGGAACCATGTGCGAATTTTTTTTCAGTCAGGAAACTCGCTAACAGACGCTGCCTGGGGGGAGGCGCTGCGGTCGTCTGTGGGTGCGGACGCATATCACATCCGCTCCCGCTTCTATGAGTGATTTCGCAGCGACAATCACCATCAAGCCAAGGAAATTTGGCGCCAGAAGGACCGCCTCATCACCAGGAATACGTGGATACCAATATCGAGGTGGGCCTGCAACTTGTTGCTAAACTACAGCCAATTTTCTGAGCGCGTCCGGTCTGCCGGGCTCTCCAACGCGCCGGCGGCGCGAGACGCTATGGAGCCGGAATCGGCGGCAGCCAAGACGGCAGGCGAGGACGCCAGTGATAGAGATATGGATATTCACCAAGACAATGCTAAAGACTCCGACGGATCGGCTCAAGAAGAGGGCTGGCACGTCGTCCAACGCAAGCGCTACCGAAGAGCGGGCACCAACAAGGAGAGCGACGTCAATGGCGACTACAACAACAATGCAGAAGCGGGGAGTAAAGCAAAGGCGCAGACCAGAAACCACGCTAGACTGCTCGGTAGAACACAGAAGACGAGCAGGATGCCCAGACTACCCGCAGGCGACTACAAGGTGGTTATTTGAACCAGAGGAGGATTGTGCATAGTACAGCTCGGTCCGATGGAAATAAATAGGGGCATATACAAGGCGGCGGCTGGCATAGCTTTCGAGGAGAGAGAGTCCGATGTGATATGCCCCAACAAAACTCAAAACATCTTGGTGGTGAGCACTTGCGACCCGGATCGAGCTGATCAGTACAGACAGATAAGGCCGATCAACGTGAGAGGCACGGTGCACGAAGTGGCGGCGTACGAGACAGCACCCGAGGATACATCCAAGGGAGTCATAAAAGGGATTCCTCTGGACGAAACTCCAGGAAATATCAGGGCAGCTCTCGTCACGGCAAGAAACCCCACTGTCATCACCGCCAAGAAGCTTGGAAACACCACGGCCGTTATAGTGCTCTTCAGCGGCAACAAGGTCCCGTCTAGCGTGTGCTACGCCGGGGTCATCACACGATGTACGCTCTACCGCAAGCAAATCGACTTTTGCAAACAGTGCAACAGGATCGGACATAGGAGCGACGTCTGCCCCAACCCAAACGACAGACTCTGCCCAGGGTGCGGCGCCTTAAATCCGAACAGAGGCCACACGTGTGAGCAGGGATCACGCCACAGGGGATAGAAACTGCAAAGCCAAGTACAAGATGCCCTTCATCGTCAAGCAAATGCAGTGGGCCAGAATACAGGACGACCAGAGAGAAGCTCCGCCGCAGGCGAGAGGGAGATCCCATTCGAGGTCGAGATCGAGGGAGCGACAAAGGTCCAGATCCACCAGGAGAGGCTCTACCCCTGGGAGGCCCCACTCTAGGTCCACATCGACGTCCAAGGGGCCGCCAAACAAGGTGAGCTGGGCAGATAAAGCACGCGAGCCGCGACCGGTCGAGACTGGGGAGTCTGTTAACATCAAGGAAATTGATAAGCTTAAAGCGGAAAACGCTCAAATGAAACAGATGATAGCGCAGTTGCATGCCAAAATCGAACAACTCTCGAGGGAGAGGGTACATCAGAGCCAACCCAAAACTCTCCTCCTACCGCGACAGCGAGTAGCGAGGTTCCGGTGTCGAAGACCGCATGGAGGTAACCACCCCTCCACTCAAAAGAAAGGCCAAAGCACAAAAGTCCGTACAAGCACAAGTCCCTAGGCAAAATCCCGCACAACAAACCAGGTTAGACAACATTGAGAAGAAGGTAGATCAAATATTAGCCACAATCACATCATTAGTCGAAGCCACTACCAGGGCGTCTATAGACATCGCAGCACTCACTACGCGAGTCGAAGCAATAGAACGGCTCAAAAACCAAGTGGCATCAGCACCTAATGTGGTTGCAGGAGCAATTTTCCAGCAACAGCAACTCCCCTCAAATAAAGTAGCAGGACTAACGACAACGCCCAGTACACACCAAGCTACCCTTGCCCCTCCGTCGCACGCAACCATAGTAGATGGGCAGGCGAGTTAAGGGGCAGTTTAAAATCTGGCAGTCGAATTGTCGGGGATACGGGGCAAAAAGATCTGTTCTCCAACAATATGTTAAACAGGGTAATAAACCGGATGTTATCTTGCTCCAGGAAACGCACGGCCTTGCCAAGTTGGCGGGCTACCAATCCATAGGCACCGACCGGGACGACAACGATAGATTCTCACGACCTTACTTAGGCGACACTTAACGGAAAACGCTGCTCAGCTCCGACCTACAGGACCAAACCTGGGCTATCCAGCAGGCCAGGGAGGCTACAGGAAGAGAGGTTCTTCCGCCCTCCATCTGAGCGGTCTGGCCCGGACCAGCAACTAGCCGGATCTCGAAATAAAGTTTCACACACGCTGCCTGCGCCGGCGTTGTTTCTCGCGGGCGAGGGCGCGTTCTCGTTCCTTGCGAACTGGCACAGCGTTCATCGCAGAAAGAGCGTTTCCATAGCCAACGCGCACCGTTCTCTCTCTCTCACGACAGCAGACAACACAGTTCGGACGCACTGCTTCCAGGCTCGGCCCACACATGCGCACACACCTGTCTGCACTGCCTCCAGGATGGGCCCACACACAGACACTATAGCAACAGTGCTGTGCCATGAGCACGCACAACGGAATACGGACAAGCCTCGTCCCTAAGGTGCTTCATCCCTTAAAAAAAGCCTTCGCACCGATGCGAGTTGAACGTGCGACCCATCACACCTGAGCGCGATCACGCCGCAAGCATTGCGATAGCTGCTAACGGCGAGCCTTTTAGATATACCATTTCCCCTTGGTAATATGCGCATCTCAGTGGTCTTTCAGTTTGGCAGAGGCTTGACTGTCACCCGCGAGATGGCGCAAAGGACCCATGGCACCTAGAGTTACTGTATATGCTACCCATATGCTACCTAAAAGTCGCATGTACAGTAACTCTAATGGCACCGGTTAACAGCATATACAGGGACACTAACGGCGGCGTGGCGCCGCCTTTCGCCGCCCCGCATGCTGCGGTGCCAGGAGGACGCTCGCACTTTGGCTTAAGAATGTGTCGCCTGTGCTTGCGAGCGTGTATGCCGACGTTCATTCGCGCCATGTTGACACGCTTGCTGATGGATTCTGTGCTGTGTATAACGTCAGGCGAAATTCGGTGCCTTGTTTATCGGCGAGTTCTGCTGGCGGATCGGCACTATGTACTGTGCCCATTACATTGCGGTAATTTACATTCCCAAAACCAGCTATGATTAAGAGAGACGCCGTAGTCATGGGCTCTCAAAATTTTTACCACCTGGGGTCCCTTAGCGTATACTGATACCCTAGTACAGAGGGCTCAACATTTTGGCTTCACCGAAATGCAGCCGCCTGAGGCCAGGATTCGATCCCGCCACCCTCATATCTGCAGCCGAGTACCATAGCCACTAGGCCACCGTGGCGGCGCATGTTCTGAAAGAGCAGACAGGACGATAGGCGCTTACTGGAGGGTTCCGGAAATACGCACGACTTGAGCCTCTTCAACGCGCCCTGACATTGTGCAGCGCTTTTCCATTTAGTATTTCACCATCCAAATTGGACCGCCGTGGCCGTGTTTGCACGAGCGTATTTTTGGTCCACAGTGAAGCGCCATAACCACTACACCACCGCGTGCGACCACGTTTACACGATGAACGTTGTTCATTCATTAATCAACCCAATCCCCACATTCACCTTATACGTGAGGTTGCTTGATAAGTTAAAGAACAATTTTTCACCCTCCTTACCATCATTTTCTCCTCTGTCTTGCATCTGGCGAAGCCTAGGTCACGTAGCATGGTCATACAAAAACGTCTGTTTGCCGACCACAGCTCTCCATTTAACGTCATCAAACCTGCGCGAAAGGGACAACTGCTTTCATTATTGACACGAGTCACTCATGCAAGCATACACGTTTTCGTGAAGATGACTATCTTCTCTCATACTGAGCATGTTGTTGCGCAAATTGCACCCAATCATGTCTATTTTATATGCATGAAGAAGTGGAACATTTACTCAAGTTTAGACCGGTGTTGGTCGTCGTTTTCCGTCGACACGCTTCTCTAGTGTTAAATCTTGGATGGCTGCTTTCGAGCATCCGCCACGGTCTCCACCAGGTATATTTTCCAGCCATTCACGAAGCGGCCACCCGCGGAACGCAATCTCTTGCTGCTCTTATTGGTTTGGTTGTGTATACAGGTTTTGTGTTGTGCGCGCTCGATCAGGCGTTTCTAGAAGAAAATGCACGAACTAATGCAACAGTTAAGGACACTGCGCGGAAAATAAGGCTGTGTTATGCAGGACAGTTTACAACGGAGTTTTCTTATTAGCTTTGCATCAACTACCGCGTTATACCTTAGAATAACATTCATATTTGTGGCCTCACAGCATACTTCGCAACGGTAGATGATACAGCGATGACACAGTTTCGTCTCAGAACTGTTCTGATTGTTCGAAGTAATCTTAACAAGCATAATCAAACACATACTCTCTGAAACAATCTTCCGCCGTCTTCTGTTCACCACACTGTGTTCAACTGTTCTTTTAGCTATCTCTCTTTTCCTACTAGAAAGCTTGAGCGTCTTATAGAGGCGAGTTTACAGCGATGTTTCCTTATAAAATTTTTATCAACTACCGAGTCGTCGTGCAATACCATGTATGTTTGTAACCGCACAGCGCGCTTGCTAACTTTCTTTGCCACCTTAGATGATGCAGAGGTGAAACAATTTCGTCTCAGAAATGTATGACATAATGACTTGTTCGGACGCGAGATTTCTTGATTGTTCTAAGATCCAACGTTGCGAAGACACTGAGCCTGTTTCGTCAAATGATCCGACGTTTCGGAGCCCCATGCGGGTTCTTTGTTCACTGAGCTTGACTGGTATATCACGTCATTCAGTGCCTGACCAGGATCGACTTTCGTAGAAGTCTTAACTACACGGAGATTGCGTGTTATAAATTTATTCCTGTCTTAAGGCGAAGTCTGAAAGTGCGCCTCGCTATGTCGCTCCATTTTTTCTTTGTGTCCGTGTTTGATTGATTTCTGGGGTTCAAAGTCTGAAAACCCCCATTCGGCCTTCTCAAACCGAAGTTTCTGAGAGACGCCGTAGTGGAGCTGTCCGGAAACATTTTGCCTCCATAGAAACGCAGCTGCCACGGCCAAGATCCCATCCGGCGACTCTCGGATCAACAGCCGAGTGCCGTAGCCATCAGACCACCGTGGCCGGGCGTGTCTGTTTCATTCTGTGCCGGAAATGTGTCTATTAGTAAATACAAAGTACACCATCAAACGATGCTGTTGCAGTATAGTAGGCTAATTGCAGATAACTAAGTATTCGCTATTGCGCCGAAATGATTATTTGAAACCATTTTTACCTGATCTATTCCGCAGAAGCGCTTGACTTGAGAGGCCCTGAAGACCTCGAGGCCCAAAAGGCCTTGCTTCAACGGGCGCGGGCGGCGTTTGTTTGCGATGGGACCCCGAAATAGGGGCTCCACCTAGTGTTGTGAAAGGAGAGACCAATAGGGCCTTAACCAGATCATCTCTTTATAACCATTTCATTGTTAATGAGTGTTTTGTCCCACCTACTCACTATTTCCGGAACACCCCCATCACGGCGTCTCTCATAATCGTAAGTGGTTTTGGGGCACAAAACCCCAGAAATCAAAAGCACACCTACGCACTGCGCGATGTGACACTATGGGTGGAAGTACACTCTTGTTCCACTTTGTATAAACGGTATCGGGTCATTAGGTTGGCCTTCATTAGTTAAAATAAATCAGTCTAGTGACGAAGAGTGGCCTGTGCAACAACCGCATAGCCATCGGCATGAGCTTGCGACTGTTTCGCTGGGCCGACCGCTGCTCCTGTCTCTGCGTCCCAGCCATTAAACCTCTTAGCATGTGGTGGAGGCAGCCGGGTTTCACCCGCCCAAACCTGGAACTTTGGAGTCGCCCTCTAGGTCCCGTCAAGGCGGACGACACAAGCGGCCCGTCTCCAATGACGCCACCCCCCGTTGTATGTGCCGGTACCTTGCGCCAGCGAGATCCCCCTGTCTTTTCCAGCACAGACGACAAGGACGTTGAAGACTGGCTCTCCACATACGAGGGAGTAAGTGCTCATAATAAATGGACCGACGATCGCAAGACCGACGACAGATCTTTCCGAGGTTCCGAAGCTCTGGTTCCTAAACCATGAAGCCGAACTCACTACGTGGTCCGACTTCAGGAGGAACTTAACGGAAGTTTTTCATCGGCCAGAAGTACGCAAACTCCGTGCCGAACAGCGGCTGCGCACTCGATACCAACGAACGGGAGAAAACTTCACAATCTATATTGACGACATCATCAACCTCTGTGGACGGGTAAACGCGTCCATGTCAGAGGCAGAAAAAATCAAACACATAATGAAGGGCATTGAGGACGATGCGTTCCAAATGTTGCTGTCCAAGGCTCCTAGCACTGTCGTTCAAGTGACCGAACTTTGCCAAAGCTACGATGAGTTCTGCAGACAACGTCTCCAGACCCGACGTCCCTCTGCGCCTGATGACTCACTTTCCAGTCTTGGCGTCGGGGACGAGCACGCTCCTCTGCTACAGAAAATTCAGGAGTACATTCGCGTAGAGGTCGCTAAGAGGTTTATTGGGAGAGACGCAAAGACAGGACCAGCGGTCGGAATAAACGGTCGGCCCAGCAAAACAGATCACGAGCTCATGCCAATGGCCATGCGGATTTTGCACAGGCCACTCTTCACTACAGCTGGAAAATAATTTTTGATAGGTTAACGCACACACTAACTTAATTATGTCGCGCATCGAGTCCACGACATAACAATAGCGGCATACTGCTGAAGAAAAGCACAAAACTGTTGCGTTAGTTGAACCAACCGTTATAAAACTCCCGACCCCTGTTCAGTTCATCCGGTCGGTCCAGTAGTTCGTTCACTGCGCAAAAGGCTTTCAGGTTCTCAAGGTCGTTGATGATCACGACCTCCCGAGTGAAGAGCTTTAACCTGAAAGGAGACACCACAAAGCCACATTCACTTCTTTATTTCTGACTAGTATTTTCACTTTGTAATGGAGCAGCACAGAAGGAGGAGATGCAGATAGAAGTCAACTGATGGTCTTCTGGGGTCATCTTTCTGTGCGTCCTCTAATGGCGCTGCGCTATTGCGAAGTGAAAATGGTATAACAACAAGCCGACATCGCAGCCGTTACTTGGCGGTAATCACGTGTTATTTTGTGCAGTCTTCCATCCGAAATTATCTGGCAATGATGTGCATAGTTTGCATCTGCAGTAAAGTAGAAAAAAGATTGCGAGCCTTTGTACTATACGAAGACAGAAGAACAACGAAGCTCGATTAATTATACGTAAAGCATGAATATGAGACTAATAGTGTCGCTAGGCAGACGGCTGTGTGGTCGGAGAACGAGACAATGTTATCATTTGGCAGGCTATTCCGCTTTGTGATTAACGTTTCCATAAACGTCGCCATTCACCGGCGTGTTCGCACAACCTCTGATACCAGTGCAGTGTTTGCATAAGGAGGAAGCACGCACAATACGCATCACGTACGGAAACTCTTAACAAAGCGTGTACCTTTACTGCACCACACACTTTCGGGCCGCCTTCGGGAAAAGCCTACATGGGGAGAGCGCAAATGCTGACGCGCGCTGCTAATTGGGCCTCAATCCCCGCGCCAGGTTATTGAACCAGCGGGACATCGAGCACAATTCCAGCTCAGGGGCGAGTGAGGCAGCTTGGTTGTAAAATAACGCCTCTAAACAGCTGCGACATACGCGCGATAAAAAAAAGCGAATTTGAGCGTGTTCGATGTTGCAGGAGCAGCCCAAAAACACTGAGACCGCTAACAGTGAAGTTATACGGCAGGCCCATTTGATAGCTCGACCCATTATCGCGCTCCAACCAGTCTTGACTTTTTCATATGACCACTTACATGATAGTGAATCATTAGTGATTACGGAGAGACCAGTGTGCGATATTGCGTAGAAAATGTTCCAACTCGGGTTCCATTGCCGCTTCCGTGGCTGTATTTGGACAATTGTATTTGCAAATACACCAAGAAGTAAATGAAGGGAGGAAGCTGGGAAGAACCCGCTCTTGAAAGTCGGCCACATACCAACTGTCCACTTGACAGCCCTGCCAATCATGTCAGGACCAACAACAGGACAGGTTTGGCGACGCCGACATTTCACACGGCTTGGAATACCCGCACATTCTATCGTGACATGACTGGCTAGGGTGCCACGTGGCAAATCGGTGGTGCGCCTAGGGCAAGAGAGTATTCATTTCACTTCGCGCATGAAAGTGTAGCCATGACTTCGGGGATCGTTAAGCGACTTCAATCTAAGCATTTCTGACGTTACTGAAGAATGGGTCGAGCGGTGTAGCGACTAGGGCGCAAAAGTGCACACCTGCTCAGGAGCGTTAGCACGAAACCGCACGGGTTGCCTACGCAAGTGAGGAGGAAAAAAGACAGATCGGAACCAATCGCTCAGAAAAGTGTATGATATCTAGAGCTAAAGAAGGTCATTAAACCCCTAGAATATTTATGCGTCGCCAATAATAATTCGCGCGCTTCCTCATGCCAATACCACGGTACCATTATGAGGCGCTAGAAGTGCAACGTCGGCGTGTTGGAGAAAATTCGTCTTCACGAGCAGCAACCCTACAAACAGGAGGCCAACGCAGAAGATCGTGTCGTGTGCTTTAACTCGTGTTAGCGTCATTTTTCAGGATCATCAGGCGCACAGTACTTGGGTCTGCAGCATTATCGGCTGGAACAAAAAATCGAGATATTGCTGTTGGAGGCTAGCCGGCGCATTTTTGGTTAACTTCCTAGTACTATAATCATCGCACCATTGTGGCTGACAAATCCATTAATAAGTAATTAGCAGCACCATATAAATAGCACGACACGATCATTATATTAAACATATTAGTGATAGTGAGCACTGCGATTAAATTAGTGGTAAATTGTGGTCATTAAATTAGTGATAATGAGCCAGACAAAAGCAGCAAAATTGGTCGACACATCGAAACTGCAAACTTATTGCAGAGCGTGGGAATGATATTATGGTAAGGACGAATATATCCTGTTGTAGTGGTTATTCAGCAACGACTAGGACCCAGCGTAAATGGCGCTGAGTCGAAGAACAATGACTAACCCTGAAAAAAAAAGCTGTAGGTTTGACCCGCTTATTATGGTCGGGAAAACCTAAGGTATGGCGGTAGATGGCATAATCATCAGCACGACAAAGAAAAATAAGTCTCGAGAACAATAATAAGCCTTCGAAAAGCAATGCAATCATTCAACCTGGGCTAATAATTTGTGGAAGCACGAATATCCCTTACAAAAATTTCTAGAAACACTTTTGCCTGTCTACAGACAATTGTTACTAGAACCTACCAACAACAAACAGAATGTCTACCAAAGGTCTGTGTACTTCTTTACTGACTGCTTGTTGGCGTTCTGGACACGATTGGCCACCAACAGTACATAGACGTGTGTTCATAGGCTGTCTGCTTACTTTGTACCAGTGCTCTATGAACATTTTTCTTTTGACGCCCTAGGAACACTGCCAAAACGTTGGTAGGCTTTCTGTGGGTCACCTACTAACATTTGTCTCAGTAAACCTTTTTAACAATTGGTTAATATATCTAGTGAGGCATGTTCATGCACAGACGGTTCACATTCTCAGAATGGTCTACCAACGTATGTTACCCCGTGATAGCTTGTGTCAATATGTGTGAACGAGTTTTACAACCAAGCGTAATCAAAATACATACGAAGATGTAGCAAAATGAATAATTTATCATCCTTCATTGGTACACAGCAGTAAGAACAATTGACGAGCGCATTATGTAGTAAACTTTAAAATAGGCAACGTAAAGCAGCCTCTACTTAGCACGAGGTAGCTAGATAAATAGGTTATTAAACTAAGCAGATCTGCTTTAGCCTCACAAACACATTCGCATTGAAGTATTATTTGTTCACGAGTATTTCAACTATAAGAAAGTTCACTAATTGATAAAAAAGAAAACAAGACAGGCAGTGTCAATTAACTTGAAAATTCATTCCAGTAGTAATTTACTACCAACCGCAGACACGTGGCACTGTATTATAAGCAATATGTGCTGTCAGATAGGCATCGCACTTATAAATCGGCATTCCGAGGTATACGCGTGCACACTGCTACGCTGAAGGTATATCAACGAAGAGAATTATACGAGGAATTATGCAGGAAAACTTACCACATGAGCATCTTTGATCGAAAACAAACAGAAATATGTAAGCAAAATAAAATATTCAAGCGCATCACACTAACAGAACATACAAGAAGACTGGAAATAGTTCATGCGTGGTCAGAAGATATAACAAAAGTACAACGAGACCCAGAAGTAGTTACCACTTGGCCTAGTCTTTGCTGTATGCAGGTTGCAGTGATCTTGGCCTAGAACAGTGAAAGGCTTGTACCGGGTGTCCGTTTTCTTGCCTAAAGTACATCCTAATAGCTTTGCCCTTCGGCAACACCACATAGTTTTGGGCCACTCATATCCAGGCACTCACACATGTCGAAGAATATATCCAGGAGCTCACACATGTCGAAAAACTCAACGGCTTGGGCTGGCATCCCCGACACACGGCGCATTCAGCATGTCCACGCAAAACTGCCACACCGGTAACACAGCACGTGCACGCCGTTCTCCCTCTCTCAACACCCCTTTCCTCGCTGCGCGCCAACAGTCGACGGAGAGCTTTGGCACAATGGATCGGAGAGGGCTCGCTCCTCCTTGCGAACTAGTAGTGCTGGTTCAGGAATTTTGTGCACGCAGCATGTGCCAGCGTCGCGTGCCTTTCGGCATGGTTTGGAAGGTCGTTTTGAAGGACCTTGGTTTTACCATTGCTGAGGAAAACTGATACACGCGAAGTCTCCGATGAGCGTTTTTTTCTTTTGCTTCACATGCAGTATTACTGCTATTGCTACTATTATATAATTGTGCCTTCTCAAACTCTTTGAGAAGGCAGAAGTATTTGACATCTTTGAAACAAGTGCGCTTGCCACGCTTGACGGCTACACGCATGTGTTTATATTTACGCGCACGCACAAGGAAAGTAGCTAGCCGTCTATTTTATGAGCGTGCGAGGCACAGCAAATGCTCGAAAAAAATGAGTCTGCACAAAGCTTTAAACATCATATCCACAAGGGCTTTTACGTGGCAGATGGTTACGAAAAGGGAATCTGCGGGAATTAGAGAAATATGAAAGCCGCGCAATTGACTCATTACGAGACTGTGCCAGCTTATGTGCGATAGCTAGTCACTGGCTCTGTGCTGGTAGCGAGATGAGCTGTTGTTGCTGTTTTATGCTTTTTTTTATTTTTGTCGGCAAGCAAAGCACATATTAAACGTTAACAGCTGTCACAAATCTGTCTGGTTAAGCAAAATGTTAGTGTTGAAACAAGATGGCACCAGCCTAGGCCCCTGCTTCGTTTCTTCTTTTTACTTGAAATGCGAAAAACCGAACGTTTCGGGGTCAGGTCGGACGCTTTTGGGGTGAGTGCTGGTCTTTGAATCTTTGTGCAAGACGGCCGTATCAAAGAAGTGTGTCATCTGTTAGTTTGAACTGCAGGTCAGAGAGAGTATACGTGAAGGTGAAAGTCTCCAAAGACGTTAGAAGTGCCCACTAGAACAGTGCTTGCGGGCTCTCTCAGTTATACTAGTTATCTTGACAAATGGAAGTCTTTTTGCAATCTCGCATGTTATTTTAAGTGCAAAAGCAGCTTACACTACGCGTTGCAAACAAGTTAGCTCAAGTGCACTCGTAGGCGATATATACTTTGTCTTCAGGCAACGGGCGGCTGCAATCATCAACATGTCCTGCGGGGAATATCAAAGAATCGTTCAGTGTGCAGGTTAAGCGTTCTATGACTTCTCGTAGATAAAGTTCTTTTAGATAAAGAAAGAAGTTCTTTTAGCAAAACGGCTAGCCGGCCTAGTTGGAACGATTTCATGGTGGTGCTGCGCGAAACAAACGGGGACGAAGGAAGGAGACATACAGACAAGCGCAATCTAACAACTGATTTATTTTTGAAAGAACGATTGCTTAAAAACCCAACTTGGTCTGCGCCATTCCTCCAGAGATCACACCATCCGCGCATATAATCACTGTATACTAGATTCCCCCAGGTCATCGCGTGCACACACGCTTAAAAAAAAGAGAGAGAGAAAGAAATACCATCCGCACACCATTCGCGCATATAATCACTGAGAAACACGTCAAATGCACAACCACTGACAAAATGAAAAGAACACGTCATTGAAGATGAGCAGACAACATCGAAATCTCCTTATCTAATAAGGCTACCGAAGGATGGCTGATGCACTTGTCCTTTAGTCTATGAATCCAAAAGGCTTCTACTATTTCCCTCGCGCTTTTGTCGCGGTGTTTAAACAATAAGCCAGTGCCTCCAGGCTGAGGTGTGCACCCACATTCTTTACAATGCATGGCCAAATGCGTACTAGGGCGACCTTTCAGGCTGGACAGATGTTCCCTTAGTCTAGTGTTACAGCAACGACCAGTCTGCCCCACGTACGCATGGCCACACGTCATAGGAATGTTATACACTGCATTAGTAGCACATTGCACAAACCGGTTCTTCTTCGGATGTTTGATACAAGATTCTTTCTTGGTTTCCTCCTTGCTTTCGATCATCTTTTTCACCTTGGAGCACACCTTTCCTATTTTGTTATGGGCTGAAAACACCACTTTCACTCCGTAATTTTGGGCTACCTTTTTCAGTCTGTGTGAAACGCCATGCACGTACGGAATCACTGAAACCTTGGAATTTGTATCTTTTTTTTTCTGGGAATAGTACCACAAAAGTCCTCTTCCTGTTTTAATTTCCTGATAAGCCTAGTGCATGAAGCTTGCATCACGGTGAGGGGATACCCAGCCTCTCGCAACCGATCAACTTGCTGTAGAAACACAGACTTCACAGCATGAAAACAAGTCTTTCTTAACGCTGATATGAAACAAGACATGACAATACCATTCTTCACAATTCTGGAATGATTAGATGCGAAATTCAAAAGCGGCTTCCCTGCTCTAGGTGAGAATTGCCAGCAAATATGCCCCTGTCCAAATTCTAACTTAATGTCAAGAAACTGCAATTTGCTTCGTACAGGTACCTCAGACGTAAATGTCAAGCCTTTCCCCCGAGAATTGAAGGCCTCAACTACCCTATTCTTGAAACCTTCCTTGTCCCCTTGTCTGCCCAAAATCAAATAGTCATCAATATACCTGTATATGTTGTATGTTATGCCTTTTAATTCCTCATCAAGCTCTCTATCAATACTTCCCAGAAAAATGGTGCTGAGGATAGGAGCCACTTTTGATCCAATGCACACCCCCTTGGCCTGTATGTAAGTTTCATCACAAAATCCTACATGCGTATTCTGCAGATAGAAAAGTAAAATTTCCAGGAAGGATTCAACTGTCATCCCACACAAGTTGCGGAAGCACTTGTGTGGGATGACAGTTGAATCATCTTTTGAAGCACTTGTGAACTTTATCTAGATAAAGCTGTCCAAGCAGTTCACAAATGCTTCAAAAGATGTGACGTAAAGGTAGAAGATGCGAAAGAGAGGGCGGTTGAGCTACTAAAAGGATGCAACAAAGAAAAGCTCGCGCTAGAAGTAAAAAACTCGAAAGGAATGAAATTGGATATATTTTTTACCGCTAAAACACACAAGGAAGGCATTCCGTTCAGGCCAATCGTGTCGGAGAGAGGATCTTGGCAGGTCCTTGTAGCGGGATTCCTGCAGAAAATCCTGAATTCCTTGGTAGTACAGGATCCGTTTTTGTTGGAAAACTCTGACGGGCTTGTTAAGTTTTTGGCATCAGATCGTGTAAGTT
Organism: Hyalomma asiaticum; assembly: GCA_013339685.2. Taxonomy (NCBI): domain Eukaryota; kingdom Metazoa; phylum Arthropoda; class Arachnida; order Ixodida; family Ixodidae; genus Hyalomma; species Hyalomma asiaticum. Next base: position 70,276,913 of record CM023487.1, on the reverse strand, counting down.
GTTGCAACTGGGGATTTAGCATAGATGTTCAGGACCTCTTCTATTCATTGCCGCAAGGTCCCCTCATGAAAGCAGTTAACGACTGCATCACAAAGGACCACGATGAGGTTGCCTTCCGCAACTTGTGTGGGCTGACAGTTGAATCCTTCCTGGAAATTTTACGTTTCTATCTGCAGAATACGCATGTAGGATTTTGTGATGAAACTTACATACAGGCCAAGGGGGTGTGCCTTGGATCAAAAGTGGCTCCTATCCTCAGCACCATTTTTCTGGGAAGTATTGATAGAGAGCTTGATGAGGAATTAAAAGGCATAACATACAACATATACAGGTATGTTGATGACTATTTGATTTTGGGCAGACAAGGGGACAAGGAAGGGTTCAAGAATAGGGTAGTTGAGGCCTTCAATTCTCGGGGGAAAGGCTTGACATTTACGTCTGAGGTACCTGTAGGAAGCAAATTGCACTTTCTTGACATTAAGTTAGAATTTGGACAGGGGCATATTTGCTGGCAATTCTCACCTAGAGCAGGGAAGCCGCTTTTGAATTTCGCATCTAATCATTCCAGAATTGTGAAGAATGGTATTGTCATGTCTTGTTTCATATCAGCGTTAAGAAAGTCTTGTTTTCATGCTGTGAAGTCTGTGTTTCTACGGCAAGTTGATCGGTTGCGAGAGGCAGGGTATCCCCTCACCGTGATGCAAGCTTCATGCACTAGGCTTATCAGGAAATTAAAACAGGAAGAGGACTTTTGTGGTACTATTCCCAGAAAAAAAAAGATACAAATTCCAAGGTTTCAGTGATTCCGTACGTGCATGGCGTTTCACACAGACTGAAAAAGGTAGCCCAAAATTACGGAGTGAAAGTGGTGTTTTCAACCCATAACAAAATAGGAAAGGTGTGCTCCAAGGTGAAAAAGATGATCGAAAGCAAGGAGGAAACCAAGAAAGAATGTAGTATCAAACATCCGAAGAAGAACCGGTTTCTGGAATGTGCTACTAATGCAGTGTATAACATTCCTATGACGTGTGGCCATGCGTACGTGGGGCAGACTGGTCGTCGCTGTAATACTAGACTAAGGGAACATCTGTCCAGCCTGAAAGGTCGCCCTAGTACGCATTTGGCCATGCATTGTAAAGAATGTGGGTGCACACCTCAGCCTGGAGGCACTGGCTTATTGTTTAAACACCGCAACAAAAGCGCGAGGGAAATAGTAGAAGCCTTTTGGATTCATAGACTAAAGGACAAGTGCATCAGCCATCCTTCGGTAGCCTTATTAGATAAGGAGATTTCGATGTTGTCTGCTCATCTTCAATGACGTGTTCTTTTCATTTTGTCAGTGGTTGTGCATTTGACGTGTTTCTCAGTGATTATATGCGCGAATGGTGTGCGGATGGTATTTCTTTCTCTCTCTTTTTTTTTAAGCGTGTGTGGACGCGATGACCTGGGGGAATCTAGTATACAGTGATTATATGCGCGGATGGTGTGATCTCTGGAGGAATGGCGTAGACCAAGTTGGGTTTTTAAGCAATCGTTCTTTCAAAAATAAATCAGTTGTTAGATTGCGCTTGTCTGTGTGTCTCATTCCTTCGTCCCCGTTTGTTTCGCGCAGTACCACCAGGAGTTCTTTTAGATAAAGAAAGTTCTTTATGCGAAAGTCCGAAGGAAGTCATTTGATGGTGTGCTTAAATGATTTATACAAAAATAAGACTGAAGCAATTGGACGGTGCATTTAAAATAGTCTTCATATACAAGTAAGAGCGAAACCATTTGACGATGTATTTAAAACGTTCTTTATACAGAATTAAGAGGGAAGTATTTATATGTGATGGCTAAAAAATTCTTTATACAGAAGTAAGTAGGAAGCCTTTAGACAATGTAGTTAGAATATCCTTTGTACAGAAGTAAGACAGAAGTCCTTCGACGTTCTAGCTAAAAAATTCTTTATACAGAAGTAAGGAGTAGGTCTTTAGACGTTCTATGAACAACTCTTACTACAATGTAAATGTCTGTAGACTGTCAGTACAGTCAATATAAAGTTAATAGGTGGTCTACTCAATGTTAACAGGCATTTTTGTAAGGGATGACGGTTGCATTCCTTGTAATCTGTACGAATCCGCAAAATGACAATGACTGAGCGACAAAGTCAAAACTAAGGAATTATTCGAAATGGTTTCCGTGTGCGTAATAACGTGAGAAAACAGTAAATTATGGGGGTGGAGGCGATACTCAAGAACTTGTCTTATGAAAAGTGACAATAGGTGGGAGGAAAAATTACTTCGAACTTGATATTACTGGTCCGCAGGCTAGTAATAAAAGCACTCAAGAATGGTCATACTGACGTCATAGCGATGAGCCTTCAACATCAAAAATAAAAATGACTCGCAAAAGAGGTTCGTACTAGAGCATTTGATATGGGCTCAACAGTCGCTATTTGTTAAGAAACGCTGAAGAGTGGTTCAATTCATAGCCATGGCCATGACACGAAAATAGAGACAGTGACTCCGCGAAAAAAGTGCTCGCCCTAAAATACCTTGGAATGGGATCAGGTAAGGCACCACATCAACGGAGTAGTAAAGTGTGGCGATAGGTGTCAGTTTTGAACATGATTCAGTAAAATCACAATACGTCATAAATTCAAATATTGGTACCGAATGGCTTCGAGGTTCCCTTTGATTGCTTCGGAGCGCTTTCGATCATTGAAATGCTACCTGCTGGGTTACACTACGAAAGTTAATGATATTCACATTTACGTCTATTAAACGACGCTAAGGACCCTTAGGAGTCTTTTAAATAGACTAATCAATATAGGTTAGTGTGGCGCAGTATCTTTTTATTTGTCTTTTTTATCACAACGCATAACTGCCGAGAAATATTTGTCTGGGCCTCTGGGCCCGTATTCACAAAAACAACTTACAACAAAAATGTACTTAAGAGAAAATTTCATAAAATCGTGATAATGGACATATCATTAGCGAAACCGTATGGCCAATGGCAAAATGCATTTACGAAAGAGAAGTTTTGTGAATTTGGCCCCTTTTCAGTAGGTCGGCTACATAAGATGATGATGATGATGATGATTGTGGTTCGATTAGGAAAGGACGCTAATTTCTGCAGCCCATGTAGGGAGCACGGCTAAGCGTCCGTGGGGGCGGGGGAAAGGGAGTGAAAGAGATAGAGAGGAGAGAAAGGCCGTAGTGGAGGGCTCCGGAAATTTAGACCACCTGGGGTTCTTTAACGTGCACTGACAACGCACAGTACACGGGCCTCTGGCATTTGAAATCCAAGCAATAAATTTCCCTGCGTACCGCTCATAGCTCTCTAAGGAACGAGGGAGCACGTCACGTGGAATGAATGTGCGCGTTTAAAGGCGCACTCTTGGTGCAATCTAATAAGCTATGTCGTACCTGAACACCGGACCGTAATCTTTGGCCAATAGCAATGCTTTCTTGTGCAAAAGGGGGTCTACAAGCTCCAGGTGACCGATGACGGACGATGTTGGCGGCATGGGTGGAAACTTGGAACCTGGCGGTGGCATGAGCTGCTGCTTGAAAGCCCGTGACAATATCCAAATAAGGCTGGCGACAACCGACGCAGCGAGGAGCGCCTGCCAGCCCAACGCCATCACCTGCAAGCGAAGGGGGGTCTCGACATTTGGCAAAATTGAAGCATCTGCCCGACTGTCGAGCCAGTATCGCAGCACGGAAAAACACAATAAGCAGATGTATTCTAAAATGTTCGTTAAGCTAATTATTTTGCGCTCGCGCGTTCGTTGTTTGGTTTATGTAGCAAACTTATCGTGTATAAACACATCCGGCACGTTACTTCCACCTTAGTTTTCGTTGATCTAGGTTTGATTTTTATTGCAATAGCTATTATACGGATGCTTGATTAGGGCTTTTTGGCACCGGCGTCGCCCGCCGCTGTCGTGTCCTGTATATACGTGTGTATATATAAATTTAAATGCCCAATAAAGAGTATAGTTCAAGATGCAGCTACTAGTTCAAGATGACTGGGCGTTAGGCAAGCTTAAATTTTGGCCGGGTGGCTGAATCGTGTGATAGACAAACAGAAAGACAGACCAAAATTTCTGCGTTGGGTATCCCAAGAAAGACTATCGTCTTTAAAACAAAAACAATACATTGCTCAGCATCTGGACACGGAATACGAAACGTTGGAAACGCCAGAATCTCGGCTGCCTTCCTTCGAGCACGTCCGTATTTTCACATTGCTGATGAGAGGACGCCGTGCTCTCGTGGCGTTGCTAGCGTGGGTCGCCGACGGTGCTTCTGCTGCTTAGCAACTCGTCCATCGGATCTCCGGCCGATGAGCTTCGGTGGAAGGCAAGTCGCGGTGGACGAAAAACGTGCTTTCATGCGTGTCCATACAGCACAAGCACGACCAGGGTGCAGTTTTTCGTCATGGAAACTGTAGCTGCACGCCGGTTAAGGTCCCGCAGTTCGATTGTACAAACCGGAAGCACGTTGCCCGTACAGTTGTCTTGCTCCGTAAGATTAGCCATTCGTTCCTGTTGCATTCATCCCTTCGCGCTTTTAGCCATATTGTGAGTTTCTGTCAGCGTCTCTCGCACACCTCTCACAAATTAGGCACTCTTGGCGATGCGGAGACGAGACAATGCGAAACGATGCGGAGAGATGAAGAGAAGTCACAGCTGCGGCGGTCGCTCTATGCAGTTTGTGTCTGTGAGTGCTAGGGATGGTAAATTCGATGAACGATTAATCGATGAAATGTGCACCGTTCATCTATTAATCATCATCGATTCCCCCTTTCAATTAATCGAATTAACCAATTAAAGCTCTTCGATTAATCGATTACGGCACCCCCCTCCCCCCTAACACCGCCCCTTGGCCGGAGCGCATGATTGTGAGGCGTGCTACGCCGTGACTCAGATGTCGAGCGCATATTTTTACGCAAGAAGGAGCCCAGAGCCGCAGGCGGCCATACCCCATGGAGATAGAAATGAGCTCGACCCGATCTCCATCGCCTACACCGTATTTAACCCCCAGATTTTACTTGCTTCTCGTGTAAGCGCCACATTGTAATATGCGCTGCTTATTTCATGACTGGTTCAGCTCTTATTGCCGTTGTATTTTACTCCTTAGCGAACTAAAGATGATTTGTCACCAATGAAAGAAAGAGAGAAAAAAATCACAGCATATTCACGGGGTGAATGATGATGAGTGGGGCGAAGCTCCGGAAGGAATCATCGGTAAACCGTGAAACTCTTCCGTGCAATTCGCCCCACAATTAAAAGTGAAACACTTGAGTAAATGTCATCAAACTATTATAACATCTCGCATCTTTCATCATCAACAACAAGTACCGCCATCTAGTTTTATAACATCTCGCGCATGCTACGAATCCTCACGGTTCAACTATGCACAATGCACAAGTGAAATCTTCCACCGGCACTGCATTGCAAGTCAAGACGCAGTGCCTATATATATATATTGTGATGTATAAAAACAGAGAGCTCGCCGTGCCGAAGACGCTCGCGCTAGAGGAGCGAAGTGCAAGAGGAGCAGACGAAGAGAAGGACGAGGAAGTCAGATTAGAACAGCCGGCCTGCTGCAAAGGCGCTGTGTCTGTCTCGTTCTTTATTACAATGGCGCAGTCGACAAAAGACAGACGCTGAGGGCGTCCTCGCGGGTCATCGGCGCAGCAGGTGCTCCAGTCCAGGGACGCCGTCCAGGATTACGCGACCATGGACCCCGCAACCCTTCTGCCGCCGGAAGCACCTATGGGACCCACGCCCAAGCAGGGCCTCCTGTTACCACGGAATGGCGCTCACGCTTCCTGTGGTAACACCCCCTCGCCTAGACCTACGTCGGCACATGAGCCGAACAGGGACGCTGTCGAAGCGTCCTCGGACTTGGACACCGCCGTCGGGAGGACAGAGCCCGCCGTAATTTCCGCGGCCGCCGACCATGGTTACCCGAATGCCTCGGTCGGTCAACTCACCGACGTCATGCGGGCCATGTCGTTGCTATTCGAGCAACTGAATGTCTTCGGCATGGCAACTCCCGGATTATCTTGTGCGGCATCACCATCGCCGAGTGCATGTATGATCCCGGAGTTCCATGCTTTCCAGGACGACGCGATCCTCTGGATCAATCACATCAACCATCTCGGGACTCAGTATGCCTGGTCGGACCAACAGAAATTCCAGGTGGCCCTCAGCCACCTTGGAGAACGTGCCGTGGCCTGGCATCGCTACCAAGGCGTTAGGCAGAAGACCTGGCAGGAATGGTGTGTCAAGTTCATCGCGGCTTTTGGCCCGCTTCCCCATGTCCATGCCAACAGTCCCTTGAACTACACTACCGAGGAAGCAGCTCAGGAGGGGCGCTACCTCGAGGCTGTGGCTTCCGACTGCAGCTCATCGCCAGAGAGCATCAGGGCCTGCCCTGACGTGCTGGTCGGTCCCGGGATTTGTTCTTCGACTCAGCTTTCAACACAAGAGACTGAATTCCAGCCACGGCGCTCGCACCCTGTTTACACTGGTGGTCCTGCCCAGCCGCCATGTGAGTCAGATGCCATGGACCAGCCATCTCTAACCACTTCCATGGCGCCCCCTGAACACCGTGCGCATCATGAAACGTTGTTGTTCGCCGAGGAGCCTCACTCTGACCTGTGTGGAGGTGATGCCGTCCAGGGAACGTGCCAAGGAGGCTCGCGGTCACGCCCCCGGTCGTTGGGGCAGTCATTGGCCGAGCGTGCTGGGGTTCCCGGTTCGCCCTGCGGTGCCCTTCCAGGGGGTGGCAGTGTCTGTGCCGCGGATGAGGCCGCTTTTGTCGGGGACCCGCCACTGCAGCCGGGGTCTGCTCCTGGCTTGGGCGTCGCACCCGCACCCCGGGACTTGGGCGCCTCTCCTTCGGGAGGGTTGTCGTCGGGGTCCGTTGGTTCAGCCTACTTTCAGGAAAGTGCTACATCACTTTCAAGGGAAAGACAAGGCACGCGTGAAGGGCCTGCAAAACTGCGCCTTAGCAGCCACTGCCGCCCGTTTCTGTCTTCAGGAGGTCACCCCGTTAAATCGCAGCGTGGCCGAAACCTGCAGCGACCACCACGAGCCAGCCAGTGTCGCCCACCCGAACTTGGTTTGGCGGCTCAACAGGGCTTGCTGCCTTGTGGACAAGAACGACCGCGTCGACACAGTCAATGTCGCCCGCCGGAGCCATTGCTAGCAAGTTTCCGAGTGAGTGCTCGGCGTTTCCGAAACCGTCCAGCGCGACACAGTCAGTGCCGCCCTCCAGAGACAGTTTCGCCCGTTACTGTCACTCGCAGTCGTGGCCGAGTGTGATGTATAAAAACAGAGAGCTCGCCGTGCCGAAGACGCTCGCGCTAGAGGAGCGAAGTGCAAGAGGAGCAGACGAAGAGAAGGACGTGGAAGTCAGATTAGAACAGCCGGCCTGCTGCAAAGGCGCTGTGTCTGTCTCGTTCTTTATTACAATATATGTATATATATATATATATATATATATATATATATATATATATGGGTTGCCGGTGAACGCTTCTCCAACGCGAGCAGTCGGAATTTCTCAATCAAGAAACTCGCTAGGAGACGCTGCCTGCGCCAACGTTGTCTCTCGCGGGCGAGCGCGTGCTGGGAGCCACGCGCTCGCCCTGCGCGCGTGCGTGCCTCCCGGCAGGCAGGCGCCGGTGGCTACCTACTACTACTACATACATCGGGGACGCACGACCCACGCCTTAAGGAGCTTCGCCCTTAAAAAGAGCGTGGCCTGATCTAGTACACCCCGGCCTTCTACTGTACTTTGGGCACAACGCAACAGGAGAGAAAGAGCGATGAAGCATGATGATGGGGATAAGAATGAGTGATCCGTATACACACAATAACACATGACTGCTTGCACAAAGGGGCCATGGACGCTAGTAATAATTTTTCATTATGCTTGGTACGATCTAGCCCGACTGTCCGCTTTAACGCCTATATACCCTTTGATAACTCTAATGCTAGGTTCTCTGCAATGCAGTTAGCCCAACTTATGGAGCTGTTCACTCCTGCAAAACAGCGTGCTATGACCGGGAAAATGTCGGCTCAGCTCTCTTGACATAAACACTCATAATAGTCAAACGACAGCACGTGTAATTGGGACCTTGCCTCCCCTTGAAACGTGAGAGCGGCCGGCATTAGTTGGGCGAATATGCTGTGCAGGGAAACGCACTCGAGGATTATGAAAAAGGTCTAATAGTCACATAATGGAAAGAAACCACTTTAGTTCCATTTAAGGCTAATAGTCGCTTTCGATAACCCGCACCTTTGCGCATTGGTATACTGAACGTCTAGCATCCAGTCCACTTCTATTGAGAAAGTGACCTTGTAGCATTTGCTAATCCTGTATGGTCGCCTATTTCGGGTGAAATGCAGTTTTCTTCTATTGCTTGTACTCCCATCTCAGCCAGCCTAGAGGCCGCCGTCTACTGCTGTGGCACCAACGGAGGACAGTCGCGAAATACTGTGTTCTAATCTCTGATACATTAGACAGCGTTCACAGTTCGAGCTGTACGCGCGATTGGAAAGGTGCGCGTAGCGCCGAGTTAAGTCGGCGACCACATGAAACCTGCGCAGTAAACTGGCACAGCTGCCGTTTACTCTACCCAGTCGAAAAATCCACCAGCCCGGGTCTGGTGTGTTTTACCCGTTCACACCAGAGCGGAAATTCAGACACGGGTTCTGGCGTGTCTGGTGTACCCGGCCGGTTTGGTGTGATCTGGCGTATCCGGTCGGTTTGGCATGGTTTGGCGTGATATGGCGTATCCGGCCGGTTTGGCGTGGTTTGGTGTGATCTGGTGTATCCGGCCGGTTTGGCGTGCTTTGGTGTGATCTGGTGTGCCCGGCCGGTTTGGCGTGTTTTGGTGTGATCTGGTGTACCCGGCCGGTTTAGCATGGTTTGGTGTATATGGCTAGTTTTGTGTAATCTGGCACGAACCGATCGGTGCCACATACTATAATTTCGCACGGTTACACAATGTTGCCAAAACAGCGGATGTTACTAATATTAGTACCATTGTGCCATGATTAAAATGTACTGTGGATCAAAATGTGCACACTTTTTTATGCCAGAGAAATAATAGCAGGCTGCAAAACACAGTAGTTTTGATATCAAAGAATGGCCGACTTGTTTATTTCATCCTCGGTCCTCTCAGCTTGCTAGTTTTCTGTAACAGCCATTCAAACCTTCTGTGGCCTTCTTTGACTCTTCTTCAGAGTGGCCTCGGACAGCAGCGTGGCACCTGAAAAAGACAAAAACAGTGTGTTATAGGAGTTCCCTCATTTATAGGGACACTACGGGCACATATTAGGTTGACCAAGACTGAAAGATTGGGTTTGTGTTAAAACCACCTCGCTATTCCTGGTGAGAATGGAGAATGGAAGAAAACGACAGAACTAAAAAATTGGAGTTTGTTTTTTTGAATATGGAAACATGGGAATGTAGGCTACGTGAGAGCCGGCTATCCCATAAAAACTGAAGGAGCCACTCCAAAAATTGGAGTGGTGCCTTCCTATTCCACTGCGTTTATGTCTGTCTGATGTCAGCTCACCTATTTTGAGTACTCGACTAACTGCTCCAGGTTTGAAATAATGCATTGGATAAAATCCGACAATAACTAAACGTACAGTAGCGACACTTATTGCCCAATATTAAAGCCATGGAGCTCACTGCGTCGTAGCATTGGCAGCCAAGATCATGACGTCAGGTCCACTTTCTGGTGTGGGTGATTGAAACTGAGCTGCAATGTCGGAGAATATCAGTGCATGTTTTGGGATGTTAAACCCCAGAAATCAATCAACCATGTCACCTGATAACAGCTCACTGAAGTAAGATTAGCAGTGAGTATACCATTGTGCAGAATATGCAACATGCTTCCCATACAGCCTGATATTGTGAAAGGAAATTTCAGCTCTTAAAATGTTTTAACTTTTGTTTACTCCTGATGAAGCCGTGAAAGGCATAGGGAAAAGTGTAGTTTTTTTATGTACTGTAGTAATTATGGAATAGATGGAAAGGAATTAAAGGGGCCAAACACACACACCCACCTCTGGTAAAGACCAAATCTACAACCTTCGGATAACGCGTCCAATGCTCTACCGACTGAGCTGCAAAGGCAGTCATTCTCCCGTCCACATTATTGGGTACTCGTGTGTGTACAATCCCGGGAGTGCTAGACAGCACCACTTGTTGCCATGGCGATGAGTATGGAATACTTTGTGCCAGATGACGGCACGTAGAACATATTTTTTGTAAGATGGCTGCTGCCCAACATGCCCTACGCTTTCCTTGGCATCATTAGGTTGTTTCTAACAAAGAAATGTGCCCTCCAACTGTGGTCTAGTGGGTATGGCACTCCTGTGCAGATACGAAGGTAGCGGGATCAAATCCTGGCAGCTATGGCTGCAATGCAATGGAGGCGAAAAGTTGAAGCCCGTGTACTGTGCGATATCACTGCACGTCAAAGAATCCCAGGTGGTCAAAATTCTGCACACCAGAATCCCAGGTGACGGCTTATATACGCTGTCAACAGCGGCGTATTAGCTAGATTTTCCTCCGTGCTCTATTAACCTTTCCTTTCAGTCTTACTTTATTCATAATTTATACTTTCTAGCGCGCACAAAAGACACAGACACACAGAAGGAAGACACACGAGCGCTAACTCTCAACTGTTTATTTTTTGGAAGAAGCAAACATATAGATACTCAAAAACTGGCACAGAGCATGTGCGCGCAAGTCATGTCGCACATTCTGGAGTGCTAAACAGAATTTAAAAAAACTAACTCCTTGTCAGTTAGAGCCACCGAAGGGTGACTGATGCATTTTCGGTACGCCTGTTTATATGAACGGCCTCAGCAACCTCACGTGTTAGTTTGTCTTTATCTGTAAACAAAATATCAGTATCGGAAAAAAACGGGTTAACATTGGCATGACCTGCAATGATCTGACATGCTCTTTTAGACGCGTGTTGATGCATCAGCCAGTCTGTCCTATGTACGTATTGCCACAGGTTAAAGGTATCCTGAAAACAACATCAATGCGATACCTTCCCCCAACTTTTTTTTAACCCATGAGAAAATTTATGTACGTACGGCAGAACCGCACAGTGCTTATAATCTTTGCTTAATTGATGGGGCTGACTATAGGTACCATACTGTGAATGTACTTAAAGTTTTTCGAGAATGTGGCTTAGGACCCAAGTTTACCCATGAGATAGTTAAAGACCAACATCTACAGTTCTTAGACCTTTCTATTAAAATTTTACCTAGCCACATGTGCTGGATGTACAGCCCAAGATCGGAAAAACCATTGCTCCACTACAAATCGGGACATTCAAAGATTGTAAAAAATGGAATCGCTGTGTCTTGTATTCGAGGGGCAATGGTGAAGTCTTGCTATCATGCAATGAAAGAGAGTCTTAAAACAAGTCGCACGTCTATCTGCAGTAGGTTTCCCGGAACTTGCTACCACTCGGGCTGTCAATAAAGTAATAAGGCTAGTTAAGGGAGTGCAAACATCAACTTCAAGGAACCGTTTCAGCAAAGATTATAAGCACTGTGCGGTTCTGCCGTACGTACATAAATTTTCTAATGGGTTAAAAAAAGTTGGGGGAAGGTATGGCATTGATGTTGTCTTCAGCGCCCCCATTAAGACGCAATATTTGTGCCAAGCTGTTGCAAAAAAGCTAAAAGGAGGGGTAAGGAAATGTAGCTGTGATCTTAAAGAAGAATCAAAGCTAATAAAGTGCCGAATAGGGGTGGTTTATAGGATACCTTTAACCTGTGGCAATATGTACATAGGACAGACTGGCCGATGCATCAACACGCGTCTAAATGGGCATGCCAATGCACTGGGGAAAGAAACTTTTTCACACATGTCAGATCACTGCAGGTCATGCCAATGTGAACCCGTTTTTTTCCGATACTGATATTTTGTTTACAGATAAAGACAAACTAACACGTGAGGTTGCTGAGGCCTTTCATATAAACAGGCGTGCCGAAAAATGCATCAGTCACCCTTCGGTGGCTCTAATTGACAAGGAGTTAGTTTTTTTTAAATTCTGTTTAGCACTCCAGAATGTGTCACATGACTTGCACCGCACATGCTCTGTGCTAGTTTTAGAGTATTTATATGTTTGCTTCTTCCAAAAAATAAACAGTTGAGGGCTAGCACTCATGCGTCTTTCTTCCGTGTGTCTGTCTTTTGTGCGCGCTAAAAAGTATAAATTATGGATACCTACCAACTAGCCCAGATATCAGTCTTGCTGCATTACTTTATTCCTGCAAGGTTCAAGTCCACACAAGAACCAAGAACTTCGTTTTTTTACGTTGCAGCTGTTGCAGTTAGTTAAACTGGTGGTGGCAGTGAGCAGACACCATCGTAATGAGCCCGTAATAGCCGAGAGTGTAAAACGCATCAGCACATTGCCGTTGTTATGTGAAAAGAAACCGCTTCATGTGATAGTGCTGTAGTGCACAGAACGCAACTTGGACAAAATGCACAGAGATGTCCATGACTTTCAAAGTTGCGTGATGGACAAGGGAAAAAAAACGGGGGTCTTGTATTTTGTTTACTACTGCGAACGTTCACATGCATTCACAGAAGCTAGGCACATGTTGGATATTTACAGATGTTTACGACCTGTTGTCAGAACCTTATGATCTTTCTGAATGTTTGGGTCCATTTCAAAGATCGCGAGAAAAGGCTGCGGTCACATTCTGACTGGTTTTATTATATCTTGCTTACGACGTTCCGGAACACTAAATGCTGCCGCCTACTCCCTTTAGCAAAAAGCACACATGAATAATTGGATAAAGCATTGCATGACTGCATTTGTGTTCTTCAGCATACGGATGACACACTGAGACCACGAGGAACGGGTAAGTGGCTGCTCACTTTGGCCGCCTGCCGCGGTCAGCTGTTTGCTATACGCAGATATCATCACTAAGCCTTCACCGCTCCGAAAGCAGTGGGCGGTTCATTACTAAAAGACGCCAACACCCATAACATTCTAAGTTTTGTTACCGCTGTTGCCACTGTACCTTCTGCTCATAATTATGTGAAAGGTTGAAGGGAACAGCAAAATATTGGGAGCACTGCTAGCTACGACGTAGGCATATAAGGATGAGCTTTCGCCACGCACCGTGCCCTGTGCTTGGTTTGTATCACAGGTTCATAATAGAAACTAGAAGAGCCGCAGTCCTGACGAAGACAAGTCCACTTGTCAAAACGTTGGCTCCTGCGACATTCCCTGTTCTACATCCTTTTCAGCGATCTGTTCATAGGCTCGCAATAGGCGATTTGAAGTCATCACTGAGTTTTTTTTATGCGGTCAGTTTAAGCATCACTGCGCTTTGTCGGCCAACACTTTCCTTAAAGAAAAGGGAAAAAAACAAGCGTTGTCCAGTCTGCCACCTTGAGTGGCAGCCGTATTGAGCTCGCTTTGTAGACCATCACAGTTCCTTTGACACAGTCGCAGACTGCTAAAGTGCCATACATTAAACACACGGAACTCGCTAACTTCCACAAGAAGTGTGCCGTACATGATGCTGTGTCCAATTCTGCCAATTGTTCTACCGATTCCGGTCAGAGCATGATATCCTTAGGAAAGAGGAGAAACACTGAGGTCATTTTGCTGCAAGTCGTTGTGGAATGTCGACACATAGCCCAACCATCCAGCTTCATTCAAATAAAGCCACTAAAGCGCATAAACACAGCGTGCCAATGCAGTAGCTATGCAGCTGAACCAACCGAGTACTCCAAGTACCGGCGTGCACTGCGGCAGCGGCGGCGTAGTGAACTCACGGTCTATTGCTAACTGTTCTTTACATCTTTATGATAGGCATTACACAAGCAAGGCTTGCACCATGTGCGCAGCTAGGCATGGCAAAGTGACATTGGTAAGAAACCATACATAAAAGTTTAGATGGGCGTTAATCACAAAGCAGCAGCAATGCAGGCAGCCAGCAAACACACAGAAATGCATAAGGTAAGCAGCACAATGCTGACAGCTTCCACATTGTAAGAAAGGCACCACCAAGTAGTTCTTATATGGCAGATACTTGAACAAGAACCCTCAACAAGAGTGTAACAACTCATGTGAGGCATAACAGGGAGCACTGCAACAAAGCAGGCAAACTTTGCGAAGGCTTCTTCTAGCTGAGAATCCAGTACTATACTGGACAGCAATTTAGGCTTAATGTTCCAATAACTGCTGTGGGCAGCGAAGGACATACTGGCAGATGTATGGCATTGTTGCTATATTTAAGCCTTGGTATGAATACATACTCGTATAGGAAATAATTTCAGCATTTCAGTAGCAGCCGGGGGCCCATAGTCACTGAATTTGTAACAGGTAATACGTAAACAATATCTATGACAGGTGGCTGACAGGCTTATAAATACGTGCTGCAACCGTGCAGACTGACCTCTAAGCGCTTCCACTTCATGAGGTGATAATGGCTGTTGCACCAGCTTCTTGCCACCTTCTGTCTTAAAGGAGTTCGGCAGTGTAGACCCTGTAGACCGTCATCGTGCAAGTGCATCTGTGAACCAGATGACTGCCGCAGACCTTTCCGCAATGTGGGAGTCCTTGTGCACCCACATCAGGTGGTATTATGAGGGCTTCAGTACAAAAACCCCATTTCCCATACGAACCTGGAGACAATGAGAAATTGTTACATGAAACACCAATCCACCCATCCCAATGACAAAAATGAACGCATGGGAGTGCACAACCAAAAGCTTTTCCACTTGTTAAACTACCAAGAAAAGCGTTGTTTTGCGTCCTGCATGGCCAGTGGCAAGAAAATGATGGTACTTCTGTATGAATATCGCAAGCTTCAGTTAATAGAAATTTTATCCCCACCTACTCAGAACAGAGGTGAGAGAATAATTTCGGGGACCTGGCATGCCAATGTCACAGGCAGTTCAAATGCACAGAAAGACAGCTATGCCCCTTTTGTGCAAGATGTGGCAGTTAAGGTATTTTGCATCTGCATACCTATCACAGCTTTAATTGATGAAAAGATCGCTAAATAGTATGGAGAACAGAACATGTCGCTGGAGTCAACATTTCAATAAGTGGACTTGTTTTCGTCAGGATGGCAACCGCATTCTCGAGTGTTTGTTTCTGTATGCTTTGCACATTCTCCCCCGTCCACAGAAGAAGGCGGCCCATGCAAACAAACAAAAAACAAAGAGAGAGAAGAAAAATGAGAGGGGAAGTGCAAAGTTGAGTGACATGTGTTAGCGTCACTAATAGAAATGGAAGGAGCAAAAAAGAAGGATCCGCTCCTGGACGTGGGCTACTCTTGGAAATGCACTGTACGTGCACTGTAAAAAACCAGGACGAAGAAAGGAACAAATACGCAAAGTACAGGTGCTGCACATGCCGCATGTTCCTCTCTTCCCGCACTGCACACAGAGTGCGTTTCCAATGAAAGCTTTTTCCTAACAATGTGGCTACACTGTTTAACACCATTGTTCTCGTTGAACTAGGTGGGGGATGAGAACCTGAAAAGAGACTTTTGGGAAGAAACATTGTTTAGCCTGTACAGGTGAAATACCTTAACCTTTTATTGTCTTTGCTAACCCTCCACCATATCTAATGGAGTCAAAGGTTCTCTTACGTTTATGCCTGTAGGCTGGACAGTACTGATCTTGTAAATGAGATACGATTCCCTATATTTTCTATCCCTCCCCGCGCGGAAATCTGCCTGACAGAAAACATCCGCTTTTATAGCTGCACCGAAAAAAAGAATTGATATTTAGGAATTAGCAGCCTCGCCTCAAGAGCAGCCAAGCTGAGGTTCACATTATTCTTATTGGTATCAAGTTAGCTGATATTTGCAATTTGTTTCTGTACTCTTCCCAAGAAAAACTCATGATTGCATGCCGAGTACTACTATTGGTTGGTGTCCCCCCTTTTTTCACCTTTAACTTCGTCCCAATCAGACAGATCTCTGTCAAATGTTCACCTTTAAAACGAGTACTACTGTGTACTGTGTCAGACTAAGTTCAATGAAACCACAATCCTACAACAGCTTTTCTGGTCACAAAATTGTCACGTCAATTTGATACAAGGCGAGCATCCACCGCTTCTGTTCATAAGAGGGTATGTGAGCGCTGTGCCACTGTGGTTGTCTTTGCAGTGGCAGCGGTTTTCTTGCTTTATACACTTCTCCCCTTGTCGCTTTAGTTCTGCGTAAGTACTTTTAACATTGAATGTACATGAATAAGTGCTTCACAATATGTTCTGCCATAAAACGAGCGCGCTTGCCTAAAGTGAAACAGCTGCTTATTTCAGACCATTCACAATGGTCTCAGTTAGAGAAAACAAAAAAGGACGCTACATTACATTTTTACGTACCAGAACCACCTCATGATTATAATGGGGACAGTGGTGGAGAATTTGAATTATTTTCATTACATATGATACTTTCATAAATCCAAGTGCATGACTGTTTTTGCATTCTACCCCCGAATGTGACTACCATGATTGGATCTCTGTGTCTGGGCTCCAGCTCATGCTCGGTTGATTTCAGAAGTTTAGGTTTCTCCATCAGCCAGTCACATTTTCACTGCTCAGTTGCAATGGACTACAACTGTACGCACTCGACAGAAGCAAGGTCAATGAACTTTGGGAGGGCAGTGGCAGCAGCTGCAACGATTCCCACTTGGACCTCTCGACCAGTGATTATATGACTAGACTGCGCATGACCGGATCTTGATAGTTGAAGTACGCGTTAGTTCTGCCGAACAAGTACGGTTCATCTGTGCTATGTTTATATTTGGCGGGTTACGCCGTTTCGAATGTGTTCGCGAAATCTCAGCATAATTTGTGCAACCCCTTTTCGCAGCGCTAAAATCACGGAAAAGAGTGTGCAAATTATGCAAGCAAATAAGGTAGTTCAGCTTGTTGAAACACTGACACTGAATGCATGCGTTTGCATGAGAGTTGATCTGTTTACGAGTGGGACCAAGGTTTGCGATTCTGATATACGCTTGACTGCTCACAGATATTCTTGGGCAGCATCATAGTGTTGGCTAGACACATTCCAGGGACACGCATTGAAATTGTAGACAGTGATGTCCAAGGCACTTAAAGTGTTTCATGGATACATGCATTATGCTACAATTCAAACCTGAAATCGCCATCTTCCTGCCGTGACAGAGCTGGCTCCGAGTCCTTGCACTGCTTTTAGTTACTCGGTAAACCACATCGAACATGAGTCTGGTGCTGGGCGTGTTGGCACTGTACATACCTGAAGAAAACAAAGACCCAGCGTTTATAGACACGTTCACATGAGACTATATGTGTATAGATGCGGGTACTTGCAACAGTTTAACGGAAAGAAAACGTACAGAATTCGGACAGGAACTGATGCATGCATGTGCCGTACAAAACAAGTAAGAAAGACAAAAAGGAAAGAGAAGCAAGTACTCATGGATAAGTTGGCTTACTCAGAAGTGTTATTACTACAATGTGTCCGTCTCTGCCTTCCCTATATTGAATCAGTTTTTCTATTGATGCATGCGTGCATAGCTTTCCCTTCAAATTCAGTGCTTTTTTCGTTAAACTGTTGCATATTGTCGTGCAATTCGTCTAAATTCTCTTCGCGCATGTGCGTATAAAAAGGCTGTGGTCAAAAAGGGGTTGTGAAAATGCAGCCAGAACCACACACAAATTGGAATACAAGAGAGTGCAAGGTGCCACTTCTGGAACCGCCGTGTAAGCATCAAGCAACTATACTGTCACGAGAACACTTCATATGTGCTTCCACTTCCTAGAGCAGGCTGCTTTCTCTGGTTACCTCTTGGATACTTTTTCAGGATGAACATGCTTTGCCTTTTTTTTTTCAAGTCATCTTCTTGGGAACAAAAGACATGACACAATGGCACTCTCTTGGCTGCAGTGTATAAGGGTCAAAATAAATCTGTTGTACATGTCCAGTGATCACGGCCACACTGTACAGATCAATGCTAGTCTGATCACGAACTCAAAGCGGTGGTCCACCTTGTATCATATTTTTCCTAGCTCAAGTAAAAGTAAACAAGCCATGTGTGCTAATAGTTCTCTTGCTCTCACGCTGCAATACACTTGGTGGTTTAACACATGAATGTGAGCATAGCATTTGGACGAATGCATAGCATTTTGATGAATGGAGCTCAAGGGTTAATGAACCTCCGGCACGTCCACCCTTGAGCTCCATTTGGTCGATAGTTTTAAAATTATGCAGAAAAAGGGTGAAACAGTGGTTATTCACTTTGAACGTTCAAAAAGCCAAATTTTCGAGCCAGGTTGAGTGGGAATGTTAAGAGAAATCCAATCATTCAATATCAAAGTAAAATTGGGTTATAGGTCTCGTATAGTCTGTTGGCACCAAAATTCCTTACGTAAAATGACACATGCGCACCATGTCAAGACTGCAAGTGGTGGAAAATCAAGTCGATACCAGTGGTGAAAAAGAAAGCTACGCATTATGAATGCACCTAGTGTGAAGTGCACTGTTCTTGTGCACTGATTACAGCATTGTGCATCATTGCTAATACAGAAATGTTAAGAACAGTAAAATAATAAAATGCTTCGTCTAAATCAAAACAGTGAATTCATAATAGGCAGCATAAGGATGATACGTGCTGCACTTTCTCATTTTTAAGACGTTGTACTTCTTTAGAGAATTGACGGCCTTCACTCATAGTGAAAACTTCCAACCATAAAAAAACACTTTGTAAGTGTCTAACAAATGAAGGTGACATAATGCGGAAGAAAGCCTTTTCCTCGCAATAAACCTTAATGAGAAGAGTGGAGTGTGGTCTAGTTAAAGACTAAGGCCGCCCGTATGGAACACACAAGCGCAGCACAAGGGCACCCACAGTGTGTATTGCCAAACCAACTTGGGACAGAGACCACGTACGGGCATAAGGCCCACATTAGCAAGCGACATCATCTTCTCTAGGTGTGATGTGCACTGGTATGCACGATGTGCGAAGAAACATGAAAAGCCTTGTTCATTGAATAAGTTTATAGTCATTACATTCTTCTTTCTCCTTTCCTTTCTCTTGAAGTATCTGCTCCTAATTGAACGTACAATTTTCAAAAATATGCTTGCTCACAAGTTTCTTGAATGCAGTACTCCGGGAACTATACAGCAAGGGTAATCCTTATTTCAGGTTACTGGGAGGCCTTGGGCATTAGCACACATAGATTCTGCGCTTTTTGATGAAAATTTTGCAATTTTAACAAGATATCTCATATGTATATTCGGAAACAGTCTTGTCGGCCATACGTACAAATTCCCATTTGCAGTGAAAATACCTGCACCTCGGTGTTCCACTTCAGCTGCCCGATTTGCGCAACGTTTCAAAAACACACACACAATACACACGCGCGCACACACATTCCTGTGCAGAGGAATGTATCACGTAAATAAATAAAGGTCAAAAAGAAAGCTTGGGGCCTATCCCAGGGACAATGCGCTGCCGACAGATCACGCACTGTAGCTATATGGAACCGTTTTGTTCCGAAACGATAACTGATATTTTAGGTGGTTTGGGTCCAGTACTGACACAATTTCGGTTCGAATCCGCTTTGGCGCCATAGGAAACAGCAAGCACGGCGAATTGAACATTAAAGCAACCGACAAGGCGCGGTTGATTGTGCACAAGTATTAGGTGGCATCCGTGGCAAGCAGTTGCGCCTTCACACGGACGCGAGAAAAGGGGAGAAGATAGAAAGCCACTACGGCAGATCCCACTGTGGAGAAACATCAATTACTGCAAAATAGTGGCTCCTCGCATAAGGGGCCCCACTAGCGCTGATTACGTGGAAGGCGAAGCCGCAACTCGGCTCAAACCAGCCGCCTGAACGAACAGGCCATCGAAAGAGAGCCGCGGGACTACGCGACAGGGCTACGATACCTTCGCGTTCGCTGTGCGCAGACGACGCATACAAGCATGCTTGCCACACAAACAAAAGTTTATTATCACGCTTTAGAAAGCAATTTTTCTAGCACACGATGAGTACGTAGGAGTTCTGCTAGCCCTTCCGTTGTTTTTATGGAGCCTTTCATATCGCGACTCACGATCGCCCGTTGGACAAAGGTTCAAATGACTGACGGTGATACGCACCTGTTTCCGTTCGATGGTTGCTCCCCGGCACGAAACAGCAGGTCTTCGTTATCCGTTGCACCGGTAAAACACAAGAGACGTGCGCACAGAGCAAAAAAGAATGCTTGAAACGAGACAAAAATGTGACTCGGCCGAGGCGAGACGGGTGCGAACAGCTTGTTGACATTCCAGACGCACACAGTTGCCACACTGCATGGCCCAGTATGGCCGCACCCGCTATACACACTTTACGTGGAAAATTGTTTCGCAAACCGAAATCAAAATGCGCTTTCATCAATTTGCATAACACACGAAACAAAACAAACGCGATGTATGCACAAATATAATGCTAACAAAGGTTCTTTTAAAACCAGAAATGACAATGTTTGCTCATGATAGGCACGAATCGATGAGCGCGAAATTCAAAACGTCCTGCATGCAACAATACTGGATCGAGGCGTTCTTTCTAGTGAATGGATTCTTAAACAAATGAACAATTATTAAAGTATTATTAGGTATTCTAAAATAGCTTGAATGTTAGTAATTTAACAATTTAATGTAATTAATATTCTCAATAATAATAATAATAATAATAATAATAATATAGTTTTATGTAGGCAGCTTTTACAGGCAAGGTAGCTTTCGGTATATTTAACAATGTTGCCCATTTGTCAAAACAAACAGATTCAAAATATATTGGCGGTATTCCAGAGAACGCCTTTTATAATACGGGCTTTTTAACACTTTTATAACAACTTAGAACGCTTTTCATAACATGGGTAACATGGAATTAGCTATAAAACAGATCAGAACAATATTTTCCAGGAACTAAGAATAACTTGGCGTGTTTCATGTCCACTCGGATATTTTATTCACCTGACTTTTTATGCAACAACACAACCATGCCCAACTGGTGTTTCGTTCTCACAGAATAGCGAACGCGCTACAATACACGCTACGCCAGGTTGGCGTGTACGCCACAGCTCATCACACCAGGGTGCCGATTACGCCAGAAGACACCACGCCACGAGGCGTGTACACCAGAACACACCACACCAGACTGGTGTGTTTTCCAAACACATCGCTCGAGGCTAATTTTCCAGGAACTAAGAATAACTTGGTGTGTTTCATGTCCACTCGGATATTTTATTCACCTGACTTTTTATGCAACAACACAACCATGCCGAACTGGTGTTTCGTACTCACAGTACAGCGAACGCGCTAGAATGCACACCACACCAGGTTGGCGTGTACGCTACAGCCAATCACACCAGGGTGCCGAATACGCCAGAACACACCACGCCACGAGGTGTGTACACCAGAGCACACCACACCAGACTGGTTTGTTTTCCAAACATCGCTCGAGGCTGGCGTGTACACCAGAACACACCACACCAGTCTGGTCGGTATGCCACAACATATCACACCAGGCTGGTGTGTACGCCAGAACACAACACCCCATGCTGGCGTGTACGCCAGAACACACCACACCAGTCTGGTGGGTATGCCACAACATATCACACCAGGCTGGTGTGTACGCCAGAACACACCACAACACACCAGACCCACTCTGGTGGGATTTTCAACTGGGTAGCCGGGAGGAAAAACTCGTGTCACTCTATTTCCCACAGATGCCTGCACTGATGGCCTGTTTGAGACTAGTATATGTTGCTGTGCAGTCCAGCATGAGTGACTTCAATGAAGAGATCACGTCAGTTCGTGGTTATAGTATTACTGAAGTCTTCCACAATATCTAACGGACAAACAGAGAAATGTTGCCGTCCTTACAAGAGTGAGCCTCTTTAACTTTCCTTTCCTCCTCGTCTCTCTCTCGTTTTTTACCTTTCTCGGGATTGCCTCACTCTCGGCCACACTGCGTGTTTCTGGTGCGACTTTCCAACCAGTGTGGTCGTCAAAAGTGCCTCCAATTTCGGTTCGCTCTAGTAGGCAGACTTCGACCAAATACGACCTGCCGCCGAATCGTCCGTGGATCATGGCCACTCACGGAATCTTGGACCCTTGACAACATCCAAAGATGACGGGCTCCCCGTGTTCAGTGGGCGAAAGTGCGAATTTTCATGCAGCCGCTAATGCGCACATGTGATCTCTAGCGCGTCGGATAACTTGCGTCGATATCAAACACAAGCAACGCCTCTCAAACAACAAGGCATCATTTTTCAAGCACTTATAAAAATGGCGATTAAGCGATTAAAACATCACAGCGAAGCAATTAATCGATGAAAGGCTAAATCGACGAACGATTGACGATTAATCGATTAAAAAGTTTAATCGACCATCCCTAGTGAGTGCGTCTTTGGATACTGTGCCAAAAAGCAAAACAGCACGTGCCGCGGGATGCGTCATCTGTCAGATTAACTGAACTTATTGTTGTGATAATCTTCGATCTTCACCGCGATTGCAAGGACTGCGCAGTTCTCCTTTCGGATAGAACTATCGAAACAATTAACTATTGATCATTTGTTGTTGACGTGTAATACAAACGTTCATCGTTTATGCGCCCCTACTATTTTTCTCAGCCGAGATCTATAATATTGTCAGATTAAGAATGTTCCAATATGCCTACAGCTGCAGAATACCATATCAAGCCAATTCTAATCAGCGTACAAAGTCCACTGCCTTTTGCAACATGATTATAAAAGAATGCAGACAAGATGAGGGATACACTCCTTTCTTTAGTCCCCGCGGCGACCTAGTTTGTTTGGATATACCATACTCGTTTGAACTATAGCAGAAATGTGGGGATCCCTGAAGAAATCTTACTTGCATATCGGGGAACGCCTCGCGCACTGGAGTGTCCGTGCGCGCTACAAACGACAACATGGCCGAGCGAAACGAAAACAATTCTGTATCGCACAACACGCTGCTTGCCGCGCCAAATTTTACAAACCACTTTTGGGAGCTACTTTTTTGTGCCGACGCTGTAGGCTCTTCCCTTACACAAGGGCCATTGTGGGTTTAACTTTATCTTTCAGTGCTCTCATTGTCACGCTATGTCGCTCCATGATATTCATGTCTTCCACGTACTTTTTCCCCAACGTTCTTTCATAGAACAGTACTCACACGCTCGAGCATAAGAACGTCCAGTGTTTCAGAAACCGTGAAACGTAGCGTATACCATACGCGCAGTGGGCTATCGTCTTTAACGCATCATAATGTCAGAGTCGGCACGGTTATACGCAAGGGGCGACATTTTATTTCACGGTGTCCACAAAATTGTTTATTCGTCATTCCTGGGACGCGGCGAGCGCGCCAGGGTGAACTTTTTACACCGGGAGAGGAGAAGCGGTCTAGCAGCCCGCACTGATGCTTGGATCTGCAGCGCTGTCGAACAATTTCTGCGTGTTGTAGGCTGACCTTCTGTGTTGTTGCCCTTTTCCCTTTGATGCCAGCAAAGAAAAGGTCGACTCGAAGCCAGTGTGCAGTATTTTGTTTCACTGCCGACCACAGAAACAAGACGCTCCTGCCGGAACAATTACGCAACGTGCATCAGAGGACGCGAAGTGTTTGCAGCTGTGGGCTTTTAGGGGCGAAGCTCCTTATGGCATCACCTGGGCGGTTCTCGGTTGTCGATGCATCCTGCGTAGCCAGTAGCGTCTCCCTTAGCATACAATAGATGGCGCTGTCCCATAGAGATGCATGCAAACTGCAGTTGGGTGACGATACACTAGATGGCACTGTACGCATTCTGTGTCGTCATCTCTATTTCTCGTCTCGTTTCCGAGAGGGCGCTGTCCCATAGACATGCGTACAATATGGCGGTTGGGTGAAGGTACGCTAGATGGCGTTGGCGGTGCAGCTGCTCTCCGATTGGATGCTGCGCGGGGAGCGCTCCTCATTCTCCTGGATCGTCGCCGTACGTGTCGGATCGCGCTTGGGGGCCCATGGACGATGAGAAAAAAATTCCGAACGTTGTGTCCCAAGTGCGGAATCGAACCAGGGACCCCTCGCTTCCGAACGCGCGGCGCTAGCCACTACGCCACGAAGCGCACATGGACACATGCACCACGATGACAGTAAATACCCAACATTAACGAAAGACTGCGCGTTTCTACCGCGTTTGTGCTAGCGCGTTACGGCCCGTGAAAGATGCTGGTGTAAGACGCTGTGTCCTCTCCGCCTTATACTCTCTCAGCAGTCATGTGATGGCGTCGGCAAACGCGGTGCGCGTTCCGGCCTGTGTAAGGGGCTGCGTAAGACGTCTTTACATGATGATCGACGGCGAATTACACGGAAGGTTCACGGTTTACCGATGATTCCCTCCGGAGCTTCGCCCACTCATCATTCACCCCGTGGATATGCTGTGATTTTTTTTAAGTCGCATCGTTTTCATCTTTACGCGGAGTAGCGTCGTGGATGGATTACCTAGTTACACCGGAACAAGACATAGCACCCTCAAGAAGTTCTCTGGTATATGCGGGGTCTTTCATTTCTGGACAACGTTGCACAACGAACGTCACACCGATGTTCATATCCTGTGCTGTGAATGAAAGAGGTGTGCCTGACAAATACAGCGAAGATATATAGTACAGCCAGTGCTCGACGAAGTAAAACAGTCTTTTAGAATCGCATATCGTTTGTTGAACATAAGCAGCAACTTAGCTTTGGTAATTAGTGGGCGAATTTTGCAACAAAAGTGCGTTCAGTAGACGAGATTTTAAAAAAATTACAGCATATCCACGGAGTGAATGATGATGAGTGGGCGAAGCTCGGAAGGTTCATCTTAGATCGTGCCGAGTTCCGGATTAATTTAGTTAACACGCACGCTACGAATCCTCATGGTTCAACTATGCACAAGTGAAATCTTCCACCGGCACTTCATTGCAAGTCAAGCTCCAGTGCCTCCAGCCTCCAGCCTCCAGGCTGGCCTCCAGCCGAAACGTCAGAATAAATCCTATGTTTGTCACTGTGTCTTTTTGATAGTATATATATATATATATATATATATATATATATATATATATATATATATATATATATATATATGGGTTGCCGGTGAACGCTTCTCCAACGCGAGCAGTCCGTACTTCTCAATCAAGAAACTCGCTAGGAGACGCTGCCTGCGCCAAGGTTGTCTCTCGCGGGTAAGGGCGCGTTCTCCTTCTTTGCGAGCTGGTAGCGTTCCTCTAAGAAAGAGCGTCTCCATAGCCAACGCGCGCCTTTCACTCTCTCTCTGTCTCTCTCTCACGAGACAGCAGAGGCACTAGCCGGGAGAGAGAGAGAGAGGCACGCGCCGAGGGTTACGCCTGATGACCGACTGCCTTAGCGAGGTTAGGAGAGCAGGTAAAGCTTGATTGATTGATTGTGGTTCGGTTAGGAAAGGACGCTAATTTCTGCAGCCCATGTAGGGAGCACGGCTAAGCGTCCGTGGGGGTGGGGGAAAGGGATTGAAAGAGATAGAGAGGAGAGAAAGGCCGTAGTGGAGGCTCCGGAAATTTAGACCACCTGGGGTTCTTTAACGTGCACTGAGAACGCACAGTACACGGGCCTCTGGCATTCTCGCCTCCATCGAAAATGCGACCGCCGCGGCCGGGATCGAACCCGCGTATTTTGGGTGGCAGCCGAGCACCGTAACCACTACACCACCGCGGCGGACCAGGTAAAGCTTACGCAGCATTAAACAACCAAGATGTCCTTTGATTTAGACGGTTGTCCGAAGAGAGAGAAGACGGCGTCGGATTCCTCATTCACAAAAATATAGCGGCAGTGTGGACGTGTTCTACAGCATTAACAAATGGGTCGAAGTATTAATCCCAGACATTGACTGCTTCTTCATACGTCAGCGAGTTAGCGTGTCTTGGTGCAGTTTTCCCGGCGAGTACTTGCACGGTGCGTGCATTTAGTGCAGCCACAAGCAACGCCCTCTTCTTTCCCGAGTCGCCGATGCCAGTCGCCTCGAAATAAGCGTCCGCCTTCGTGATGTAGGCCTTCCAATGGTCACGTTGGTCGTCGTACTCCGGTAGTTGGTGGTGAGCCATGGTCGGTAACGTTTCCGTCGTTGTTTCTTGCTTAACTTCCAGCGTAAGGCTTAAATCATATTCCGCTTCGGGGTTCTATCTACTTCCTCGCCACTGTTACATAGTTCTGACAGAGGCGATATGCGTCCTGACAGACGCGGTGTGCGTCCTGAGTACGACACCACGCAGTTACCAGACGAAAACGTACTCGTTTATTCCGCATAAATAGCAATTGAAAGGGGGAAGGGGGGAAAGGGGGAGATAGAAAACAGAAGGTGCATGCGCCACCAGCGCGTGCCAAGCAACTCGATAGTGACTGACGTCACTTTACAACATCGGGTGGTGCACATACCAATTACAGGAGCTGTCGCGCCGTCCGCGACACGGACAGCTTGCGTCGCGGCAGGGGTTAGAACTTTCTTCAGCCGTTTTCGAAGATCAGAGCTCATCACAGATATATGGGCGCCCGTGTCGTTGAGTATGCAGACAGGAACGCCGCCCACATGTACATCAAGCAGGTTAAATATTGGTCGGGATCGTCAGTAGAGGCTTTTGGGGCGTAGAGAGCAATGCAGCGGCACCTCCGGGCACTGCACCGTCTAGTTGTCCTGTTGAGAGCGCGCAAGCAGCTGACTGTGGACGCAGCGTTGGCTTGTCTGAGTGGCACCGCCTCGATCCACTTACTGTAAGCATCCACGGCCACTAAAATCATGCTGCCTGCAATAGGGCCAGCAAAATCAATATGCAGTCTTGACCACTTTTCTGTCGTAGCAGGTCAGCTCGTCTGAATTGCT
This sequence comes from Hyalomma asiaticum, assembly GCA_013339685.2. Lineage (NCBI taxonomy): Eukaryota > Metazoa > Arthropoda > Arachnida > Ixodida > Ixodidae > Hyalomma > Hyalomma asiaticum. Next base: position 70,250,003 of record CM023487.1, on the reverse strand, counting down.
GACGGTGGCATGGGCATGTTTTGCACACAGTTCTGGCATTATGCGGCAACCTGCTCTATATCGCGATCTAAGCGTGGCCACCAAAATGACGATCTAGCGACCACATTCATGACAGAAGATCCTTGGTGTGGCTCATGCAAAAGGCGATGATGAAGACGCGACGTCGCGCCTTCATCGGAACAACATCTCGACGGCCCCAGTACAACAACCCGTGGGCCAAAGACAGCTCTAATTTCTTCTCGAAGAAGGGTGCCAGATTAGCGTCCAGGCCTTTTGCGCAGGATGGCCAGCCGTATTTTGTGAAATTCATCACTTGCCTAAGTGGGGGTAATCTGCCGTCAACTGCTTTAGTTCCTCAACTGACACAGTTCCCTCATTGAAGCAAACCAAGGCTAGTATACATAGTCTGGCGGATCTACTTCTGGGGGTTCTGGCTCTGCCGTCTGCTGAGGCAGTCTACTAAGGGCGTCAGCGTTCAGCAGCTGCTTACCGGGAGACTATTGAAGCTGGTAGCGGAATCCACCCAGGTACAGTGCCCAGCGCTGTGTTCTGGCGGCTGCCAAGGCGGGAGGTGGTCGGTCCGCCCTCAGGAGGCTTACGAGTGGCTGGTGGTCCGTGACCAAAATGAATTCTCGGCCCACAAGGTAATCACGAAATTTACACACTCCGAACACAAGAGCAAGGGCTTCCCGCTCCAGCTGTGAATAATTCTTCTCCGTCCTTGTCATCGTTCTAGATCGGAAACCAATGGGTTTGTTAATCTTGCCGAATGTATGGAAAAGCACGGCACCTATGCCATCTTGTGAGGCGTCGCATTCTAGCTTGAGGGGTCTTTTGGGATCATAGTGGGCCAGCACGGCTGCTTCTCGGAGGCACTGTTTCGCCTTACGGAAAGCTTCTTCTTGAGCTCGTTCTTCTTCTTGAGCTTCTTCTTGAGCTCCAAGTCTTGGAACTCCGCTAGCACGGCATCCATGGCTGCGGTCCGGCTGCTTCCTACTCCAGGCCCTTGCTGGGCGGATACGTTGAGCACAGATGAACCTTCCTCGCTCAACTTGGCAATCAAATATCGTCCGCAGAGGCTCGGACCTGAACAGTTCAACACTATCAAGGAGCATTTGACCTTATGGTCGTTGTAGGACAGTCATTTTCAGCTCGCCTAATACAGGCAGTTTTCCGAGGTAACATGAAAGTTTGATGTACGCTGGTCTTAACGGCGGCCACTGTTCACTATGTTTCTCAAACAATTCTCTAGCCACGACGCAGACAGGCGAACTGATGTCCACAATCATAGGTCCATCAATGCCACACCATGTGAACGTACGGCGAATAGCAGGTTGTAGCTGACCTTCCGGGGGCGCGGTTAGCGTCGATGAGCGCACGTTCAGGCATTGCCTTTATAACAGTAAGTACCCCTTCTGGTAACTGAAGTAGTTTGCCTAATAACTGGACACAGTCGATAGTAAATGCCGCGGGGCAAAGTTATCGACCATATTTACTTGAGCCACATTGCCCATCAACCTGGTTACTGTGCTTGGGCACCTAACGCAGCAGTTTTCGTGTTCCCACCCCGCTGGAAGATTGGCCGGCGGGAGAACGCTACCCACGACGAAAGGTGACCGGTGCTCCAGCACTGCGCTGTGGGCGCAGATGCGCTCGAATCTGTAAAAACGCGGCTATGTTCTTTCTTATCACGCTTCTTTCTCATGCGCGCGCTGCTCCGAACGCGTGCATTGAGGTGAACATTGGAACGCGCCTGGAATGGTGCCGCCATTCAGGAGAGGCGAATAAAGCTGCAGTGATTCACTTCGCGTCTCTTGGATGGCGGCACCGTTCCAGGCAATGTGCACCTAGATACCTGCGCGCTGAGACGGGCGAGAGCGTCGAACGAAGCGACCTTGAAGGAATATTAGGCGCCCTCGTACAGCTTCGGGCACATGCGGCGCAGTGGTAGAGCACCGGCCACCTTTCGCCGTGCAGCGGGCGGCTGTGAGTTCGATTCCGAGCGTATCAGAAGTTTTTCTGAATATTTCTCTTTGTTGTTCATGTTTACTTTACTGCGTCATATCCGTTCCGGTAGTGACGTGTGGGGTCGTGGTGGGCCCCGGCATAAGAAACCTTCGTGTTAAGAACGGGTGCATTCTTCCCCTCCAGCTACTGCCATGTTTGACACACTTTTGCATTTTGCCCACTCCTGTGCGACAGTGCTTATGCAAAGGGAGCACGATGAAGTGTACAAAGCATTTGGCTCGTAGTTTGGCGTTTGATCCGCGGGGACTGGTTGCGTTTCCACAGCGCTAAGTGCAATGAAAGAAAGAAAGAAAGAGAGAAAGAAAGAACATGCTATCTTGCTGTTCATCCAATACTAAGTGCCACATGCGACCAATTGTTTCTCTCAGCACAGTGCTAAATGACAGTAATTATGCAAATACGCAATGCTCAGCGATGTTTAAGAATACGTTTTGTTCGGAGATGTTGATTCGATACTGGAGGCGTTAGGACATCGCGTGACGTCCCTACCAGTTCGCCACGACTGACGATTAAAAAAAACGAGTACAGAATGGCTTTTCTGACGCTTTTCAAGGCTTTGGAATGGCTTGATTTTGGCGTCTATAAATTCCAAAGTTGACATCCGGCAACTTCGTATTGACGAGTATGGGTAACTATAAACCCAAACTTTAATGCCAGCGAAAAGATGGGAGGGAGGGAGGGGGGGGGGCGTCACATGGGGTCCTTGCAGTGCCCGTTCACGCGTACAGGGGTGACAGTGACTTTGTCATTGGGTTGCCGTTTATATTTAGCTTAAATTACTCCAGGTGGCGTGGCCTAATGATTGCGGCGCTTCCCACAAACGTAGGCTGTCAGCACACTGACCCTCAACTCAGTACGCCGCGCTGGCGAGCCGGGAAATATTTTACGACCTCATTTGTTGTTTATTCCACTCGCTCTTTTTATCTCTCATGTTCTATTTACAGCTTCAGCGCAGTGCTATCGCAGCCAAGCTATGTGTTACTACGCAACAAATGCACAATACGCAACAAATGTGTCGCGTTTGTGTGTGCGTGTGCTTGTGTGTTTACGTGCGTGCGTGTAAGCAAGATGTCCACAGCTGCAGCTGTGAAGATCAACCAGTCTATAATAAAGCGCACAAATCTACGTGCTAGAAAGCTTTGCGTTTCTTGACACTGCGATTGCGTAAGCGTGTTCTTTTTCGAAAACATATAGTCTTTGTACTAATTTGCAATAAACTTTGATTCTGATTCTGAAGCACCTCGGTAGGCATGTAATCTGTCGATGGTAGAGTCTTATCTAAGGACGAGCTCAAAACTAGCGATTCCAAGTCTCTTTTTTACCAGCACATTTTATTATTGCGTACGTAGCGTCCGTAATGGCCTTGCGTACGTAAAGCCATCGCGTTTCGCACAGGGTACACGGGCTGTAAAACACGGCGTCCTTACATACGGAACGCCATTTACAGATGATACTACCACTGTACTAATAGTCGGTCTCAAAGTGCGTTCGCAACTTTAATGAAAACTCAGTGCCTTGATAGCGTCGTCTGCCACCTGTCAGGCTGGTCAGCCACCTTCAGAGAATCAAGCCGCACATTACTTTTCGTTCAATCCATATGTTTAACTTCTTGTGGATGTTATCACTCCGCGCAACTTCTGCCTGATGTTATGGCACCATTGTCGAGCGCTTTCGATAAATCGTTTAAACGGGCTGCCCAGATACATATCCATAATGAATTATTTATAACCAACTAGTTCCCACCATGGCTCTTATGAGAATTTTCATTGTTCTGTTTAGCCGGCGCGCACGCCCCGAGCAGTAGCGTATATTCTGGAATGTAGGCGAGGATCAACCAATGTACTGAGAAGCGCCTCCGTAACGCATGTGCAAAATTCGCCACGTTATGAACATGCATGAAGTCGTCGAGCACTACCAAGGGTACCCGCCAATGTCACTGTGATATGACGTACTGTTCCTCGTAGCGACTACGAAAGGGGAGAGGGAGGGGGGCGCGGTGAAGGGCGAGGTGATTCTGGTGTGACACCACCTCCCGAAGTTATCTCAAACCCATGAAAAACTAGGAATGTAGTAAGACTGCAGGTATCATACAGCACTGAGAAAAATCTAGCTGATGCTGCCACACCGCTTCGCCCTCTGCGTAGGCCTGGGGGTACGTTCTTTTGATTATAGCAAATAAAAACAATGGAGTCCAGAGTAACAGGGCTGTTTCCCAGTCAACAGTTCTCGTTTCACTTGGATTGGCACTTTTGAAACTGTGGCAGCAGTAAATCTTCTTTTAGTTCAAACTAACAGACACAAGAAATGAGACTGGGCAATGCGCTTTCTTGTGCGTGTTCTACTGCGCTGAAAAACATTGCATGGATTCGCGGCAACTGGCTCGGCAACGCTTTATAGACAGAGCCTTGTCGGCTTTCAACTGCGCTCAGTGGTCACATTCTATGAGAATTATCCCGTGAGGACAACATAGCAAGACCACTGTGCAGTGTTTTCTGCTTTCACAGACATAAAGCGTCCTAAATCTTCAGGATAATTTACACAAAATCTGAACCTTTCAATGCAGGTAGTAAATAAAATTTTACGACACGACCATCCAGCGCGGATAATGGTAAATAAAGTTTATTTTATCTGTCTCGTTGGATTTTTCAGCCGGGACACTGTCTAAAAAGCAATGAACGGAAAAACGGGCAGTTTGTAGTTGGCTGTCGGTTATTTTCACGAGGCAGCGCCGTTCAAACGCCACATGTTTGGATTCGCACAGTCTCCCATTCTGTCCTGCCATAAATTGTGTACGAAGTGCTCTGCTTCTTGAGCGCTACACGCAGGGTGATCGCTGCGCCACTTGCTTGCTGGGACTGTGTTTAGAAACAGTGGTTTCAGCAACATGCCCTCGCACAGAACACCGAAGCGCAAAACTCCTTCACCGTGTCAATGAAAAATAGAAGAGGGACAGCTCGCCCGAAGATAGATGATTAAAACGAAACAAACACGGACCTCCAGACTTAAACGCCAATATAGTAATAATGGCAGTCGTAGCTCAACTTACCATTACCGGAGTGCGGCTTGTTTGGCAATGAAGTCCCTGATGTTTAGAACACAGCCCAGTTTGCGCAAGCCACAGGTGCTACTCACAACGCGACATGAAAATCGGCCGCACACGCGTAGCGCTCCCTTGCCGCTGTCGGTGACGCACATCGCAACAATATACCAATTCCACTCTTGTGTAGCTGTTGTTTGAGTAGAGCACACGACGAAGCAGAGTCACACGGATCAAAGGCCCCACATGTACAGGCTCGAGCCCTATTAGCGGATAAAAATCAGCCGAGTTCGAAGCCTGTGCGAGACGACAAAGAGCACCTAATCTGTCACGATGCATGTCACGATGAACGATACGGCAATTACGTGTGGCTCATACCTGTAGAGCTGGCTCCGTGGTGGTATGCGCCACAGGTGTCTGAGTCTTATACAGGTTAGGTTATTAAGGACTAACTTAAGTAAACGTTCAATATGTTATTACAACAAAATTAAAGAAATCCCACCATATCAACGAAGTGAATAATGTTAGATGAGCTTGCTCGGATATGATCGGGAATCCCGTGAATCCTCCGTACAAGTCCTCTACTGACATATAAGGAGGTGACACGTTGCTGAACTTATTGTAATAAAGAGAGACGTAGACACAGCGCCTTAGCTGCAGGCCGGCTGTTCTATTCTGCCCTTCGTCTTTCTCTTGCTTCTTGCTCTACCACTCGGATCCAGCGCCGCAGCCCGGGCAGTGCTGTCTTCCTCACACTCGGCCACGCTGCAACGGGTGTACCTCTGAAAGAAAAAGCAAAAATACACCCGGCGTTTTAAGTTTGCCGACGAATACAGTTCTTCAAACGCGACACGTGCACTGGAAAGTTGCTGCGCTTTCTCTTGTCTGCGCGCGAGTCAAAAGTCTGCGGCCGCACACGCCCCGTATTCTCGCCCACGCGTTCAGTGGTGACGAATGGTCCTTCGAACTTTGCGCCAAATTTCTTCGAAGACGACGGTGCACCCCGCTGCACCCACACTTCGATACCGATCCTGTATCCCGGCGCCTGTTGGCGGCGGCGGTCGTAGTAGCGTTTCTGCACCTTTTGGGCCCGCTCAATCCTTTTCCTTGCATCTGCTCGGATGTTATGGCAAAGCGTCTGACGTGGAATGGAGCGTCCTACTTTAACAGGCGTGTCCAAGCTGAGTGTAGCGCCCAGTCTTGGAAGCTGGTCGTAGACAACGTCATACGGGAAAGTACCTGTGGAGCTCTGTACTGCCGTGTTAATTGAGTATGCAGCCGCTTCCAGATGGGCTTCCCAATGGGCTTCCCAATCGGCTTCCCCGGGCTTGTTGTTTTTGCAGCACGGTGCCAGCCGTGCCTGAAGAGTTTGGTTCGACCTCTCTGTCAGGCCGTTCGCTTGTGGGTGATACGCTGAAGCGAAATGGTGCTCGACTCCAGCTCGGTCTAGATATGTGCGAAGCTCGCGGCTACGGAACGTGGTGGACCTGTCAGAGACGAGCTTGCTAGGAAGACCGTGTCTCCATTCGAAGCGGCCTCGTAAGAACCTTATGACACAGCTGGCGGCAAGCGATGGTACGGTGGCCACTTCTATGAACTTCGACAGATAGTCCACAGCGACGAGAATGTAGCGGTAACCCGCTGCCGTTTTTGGCAAAGGCCCGATGTGGTCTATTCCCACAGTGTGGAAAACGGTATGAGGAGGCGTGATAGGCGTAAGGTATCCAGGTTGACACCCAGGTCGTCGTTTGTATTGCTGACAAACCTCACAGCTTGCTACGTAGGAACGTACAGTTCTGTCCATCCTCGGCCACCAAAAGCGCTCTTGTGCTTTGCGTAAGGTGGCTTGATATCCTACGTGGCCTCCCTCGGGGGTATCGTGTATGGCACGCAAAATCTTTAGGCGTAAGCAGTTGGGAACGACCAGAAGCAGGTGCTCTTCATTCTGCTTATTGACCTGACGTCTATACAACGTTCCTTCTCGCAAAACAAATTGGGAATTGTGCGCTGTATCTGGTAGATCATTCATGAGCAGCACCAAGTCCTTGTCGGTACATTGGGCTTTGGAAATATCTTGTTGAGAAAACAAAATCCAGCCTTCTCTGTTTTCAGAGGAGGCTTCCTCGATCGGGTTTCGCGACAGAGCGTCAGCAACTTGGTTTAGCGCTCCCGCCCGGTGTCGGATGTCGCACGAGTAGTCTTGTAGCCGAACGATCCACCGTGCAAACTTGTGATTCAGGTGTTGCTTAGAAAACATCCAGGCAATTGCAGAGTTGTCCGTTACCACGGTGATCTCTCGGCCAAACAAGTAGTGACGAAATTTTTCGTCTACACTCCAGACGACAGCAAGACACTCCAGTTCGTTCGAGTGGTAGTGGCGTTCTGCGTCCGAGAGTTTGCGGCTGGCGTAGGCGATGACGTGTTCACGCCCATCCGGGTCACGTTGGATTAGTACCGCCCCAACACCAACCTGACTTGCATCAGTATGCACTTCTGTTTTCCAGTCTTCATGGAAATGGCACAGAACAGGGCTCTGCGTCAGCTGGTGTTTGAGGGTATGGAAGGCGGCGTCTTGTTGAGGGCCCCATTGGAATTGGGCTCCCTTCTTAAGCATGTCCGTAAGCGGAGCAGCAGTCGATGCAAAGTTGGGGACAAACTTGCGCAAATATGATGCAATCCCGATGAATACCTGTAGCTGTTTAACGCAAGTGGGAACAGGATAGTTCTTTACGGCATCGATTCTCTCAGGTAGGGGCTTGACACCCTCCTGAGATATGGTATACCCAAGATACGATATTGTTGTTAAACCTAACTGGCACTTTTCGCGGTTCAACCGAAATCCGGCGTCGTATAACTTCTCAAGCACATCTTCAAGGTTTCGGAGATGTTCTTCTTCTGTTGTTCCAATAACCAAGACGTCATCGAGGTACACGACGCAGGCGTTATCCTTTAGAGCACCGAGTACTGTATTCATGACGCGTTGAAACGTACTTGGTGCTGTTCTTAGACCGAAAGGCATTCGTTTGAACTCGTACAAGCGCGATGGTGTACGAAAAGCCGTCTTGTGTTTATCCGCCTCCGCTACGTTGATTTGCCAATATCCCGATTTTAAGTCCAACGACGTAAAAAACCGTGAATTTCGTACGGTATCAATGGCGTCATCAATACGCGGCAGCGGGTATGAACCAGGTATTGTGCGCCTATTTAATTACCGATAGTCAACAAAAAATCGTAGGCTACCGTCTTTTTTGCGGACTAAAACGACGGGAGCCGCCCAAGGGCTACAAGAAGGCCTGATGATATTAGCCGCCAGCATTTCTTGTATTTGTTCGGCAATCACCACCCTCTCGCGTTCTGCATACCGGCGCAACGGGAGGATGGCTACTGGAGGATTATTGGCCGTTGGTATGCGGTGTTCCAACAAGCTGGTTCCGGGAAGTTGCGCGGTAGCATCAGCAAAAAGCGATGCGTGTCGGTTGAGTACCGCGGGCAGCGTTGTGGGCTCTCCTTGTGAATCTTGTGGAGAGGGAGCGCTTCCAGTCAAGGAACGGAGCTGGACCCCGCCGCCGTCCATGGTGACCTGAACTACACCAGAGAGGAGGTAGTCAGCTCCCAGAATCATGTCGGCAGGTAGGTCTTGAAAAACGGGAACTGCAGCAAGGAACTTGCTCTCGGCTTCGGTGTGGAGTTGGAGGTCGAGCGCATCGAGAGGTGATGCGGAACCACCGAGGCCTCTTAGTGGCGGCCAGGTCCACGGCTGGGGGCTGGTTGGGGCACGTTGTATACTCATTGTATACACAATGTATACACATTTTCTACACAATATACACATTATATACACATTGTATACACAATATACACATTGTATACACAATGTTTATTAATTTACATTTTGATTCACAATATACAAAATTTACAATTTGGTGAACTATGTATACACAAGTTTACATATTACAAGAAGGGCGGCCCTGGATGAGTCTGGAGACCCGTTTGCCTTTGACGATGACAGCTTTGTGATCGGTAAAGTACATAACCAATGGATCTTGGATTATAGGCTGCAGTTGGAAGGAAGTTACAGGATTTGAAAGGAAGCGCTCCAAAAGCACTCGCCTTATATAGGCGCGTCCCTCTAGCGGTCACCTATCTGACTAGCGCGCGATGGATGGATGGATGGATGGATGGATATTAGGAGCGCCCCCTTTATAACGGGGCGGTAGCCGGGCCACCAAGCTCTAGCTTTATTTCTTTTTCCTCTACAAACATTTCTTTTTCCGAATCACACATATTTTCACAACTAATTTTTCTCCTTGTCTACCTATTTTATCTATTATCGTTCCGCTGTGATGTAACAATCTTACCCGAACTACCTTGCGCTTCTGTTTGCTCCATACTCTTGCGCCACCAATACCCTAAGCTCCTTTTACTTATCTCTATAGCCGACATGTTTAGCTTTCCAGTGTTACTCCTAAAACTCATGGCATCCTGTAGGGTAGTGTCCACAGCTACACCTGGGTGGACATCTGTACATTCAATCAAAATAAGATCTGTCGTTTCCCTAGCTTTTACACAGCACGTACAAGTGTCCCCTTCTTTATTGAATTTCGCTCTGTAACTTCGCGTTCTCAGGCAACCGGTTCTTGCTTCCAACAGTAAAGCGCTTCCCTATGTATTATCGTAAAATTTTTCTCTCTTGATTTCGTCTTTCCCTTTTCTGTAGTTGTTCAATGCCGGCTTCTTCTCCATTCCTGCTATCCAATTCGACTTCTCCGCCGCTCTGACCATGCTCTTAACGCTCTTTTTAGTCCCATCCGTTTCGTTACTGGCTGTATACTTACTGGTAAGCCTCCTAGTTCTCTTCCTCCATTGTGAGTCAACGTTCTTCCTATACAAATACCTGAATACTTTCGCTGCCCATCTACTTTCTTTCATATTCCTTAATGTCTGTTCGTACCTAATTTTACTCTGAGCTTCCCTTCCCTCAAAGTCAGACCATCCCACATCCTCCTTAACAGCCTCATTTGTGGTCTTCCCATGGGTGCCCAAAGCGAGACGTCCGACCGTCCTCTGATTCACATCCAGCCCCGATTGTACCTCTGACCTCATGCCCACCACTGAGTTTCCGAATGTAAGTGCTCGCACCATTACACCTTTCCACAAACCACGAATTACCTCGTACCTGTTGTAACCCCACAGCGCTCTATGCTTCATTATTGCGGAGTTCCTCTTTCCTTTAACTATCATAGCTTTTTCGTGTACTTCTATGTATCTATTCCCATCATTTATCCATATCCCGAGGTATTTGTACTCTCGTACTCTGCGTATCTCCTCGCCCTGTATTGATATGGTCTGATCGTTGCTGTCATTGAATATCATCCAACCGCATTTTGTCACACTAAATTTCAGTCCTAAATCTTCACTTTCCCGACCACATATATTAACCAGACCCTGCAAATCTGTTCGACTGTCTGCGAATAGCACAATATCGTCTGCATAAAACAACCCTGGGAGCTTTTGTTCTACCACTATACCTGCCTCTCTGTGTGATAGCTTAAAACCAATATTGCTCATCTGCAATGCTTTCTCCATTCTCCTCATGTAAAGCATGAATAATAGTGGGGACAACGGGCATCCCTGCCTCAACCCTTTACCTATATCGACGACCTCCATTATACCATTACTCGCCATACCTTCCCATTCCACACATACTGTATTTCCACTGTATATTTCCTTTAAGAGCTCTGTACAGTCATCCCCTATACCAGCCTCTTTCATTTTGTCCCATAAAATATTCTGATTTACATTATCATACGCACCCTCAATATCCAAAAATGCCAAATGTAAAGGTCTGTTCTCTTTTCCGGCTATTTCTATACACTGCGTAAGCGCAAAAAGGTTATCATCTAATCTCCTGTCGATTCGAAATCCATTTTGGAGTTCGCCAAATGTGCCATTAAGCTCTGTCCATATCTGCATTTTTAATTTATTTGCCTGCATCGCCAACCTGTAGAGTACTGATGTAATGGTCAGTGGTCTATATGAGCGAATGTTATTTTTCTCTCCCTTGCCCTTATAAGTGAACTTCATCCTACTTTGACGCCAACTGTCCGGTATTCGCCTGTCCTGTAAGCTTTTTTCAATTGCTTTTAACAGGGCTTCTTTGCTGTTTCTTCCGAGCTCATTTGTTACATTAATGCTAACCCCATCTAAACCTGTGGCTGTGCGTTTGGGAATCTTTTCCTCCGCCTTCTTCCATTTTAAATTCTCCAGAACTAGTTCTTCCACTTGGTCTTCCTTGCTACTGTTACACGTCGTAAAGGGAGGCTCGTCATTCTTCTTAAAGGAATCGGCAGTTTTGTTTCGAATATAAGTCAGTGCTTCGTACCCCTTCAATTTATTTCCTTCTTCATCCACTATATGCCGTTGCATAGTTACAGTTTTCTTACCTAGCGATTTCAGGTGGTTCCAGAAATGCCTAGATGCGTCCTTCTTTTCGCGAATGTCCGATATCCAATGTTCACTTTGGCCTTTAATCTTGGCTTCAACTAAACTCTGTACCAGGGCTTTTATCTCGAGATATGTTTCCCATTTTTGTTTGACTTCGTCTTGTGGCCACTGCTCCTTTTTTGCCTGCCTATGTATTCGAGATGCTTCCCGTCGATTCTCAATTGCGTCCCGAATTTCCCTGTTCCACCATCAGTTTTGGCTTTCGCTTTCCCCTCCAGCAACTCTTTTGTTTCTCTTTCGTAATTTCAGTCCATAATCCCACACTTTGCCTTTTGTTCTGCTCACTATGTCCTCGATTGTTGCGACTACGTTACTAATTTGTTTTTCACTTAGAAAAGAGCTGCTCGACTTTAATTCGACGCTCTCTTTACGATCTACATAGCCTATTTGCAAAGTTATGTGTTTATGGTCACTTCCCAAGCTGCTACCCCCTTCCTCATCTATGCTCATTTGTCTCAACTTGTCGTGAATTCCTTCTGTCATGAGGCAGTAATTGATTGTTGACTGCCTGCTTCCGACCTCCCATGTTACCTGCCCATCGCACTTAGGACTCATGTTAACTATATCGAGACTATGTTGTTCGCAGAGCTCTACCATCAACTTCCCGTTATAACCTGTATATCCGTCGAGGTCATGCACATGAGCATTCATATCTCCTAAGAGGAATATTTCGGCCCCGTTACCAAATTTCTGAATATCCTTGCTTATGCAATTCACTAACTCCTGATTTTTATCTTTGCAGTTATTTCCAGTCCACATGTAAACTACACCCAACATAGTTTTCTTCCCGCTTACCGTTCCAGATACCCAGAGGTGCTCTTCACATGTCGAAGTAACCCTACACCAATTTCCTTCCCGATGAATTAGCATACCGACTCCCCCACCTTTTTTTTCTGAGTTTGTCCTGTTGCATCCTTCCCACACATAATTTGCAATAATTGGTGGCTCTTCCGAGTCCCGAAGGTGCGTTTCTGTAACGGCGTACACCGCTATCTGTTCTCTGTTCAACTGTTCGTCTATTTCTAACCATTTTGTTGGTTTTCTGCCACCTTGCATATTTATGTAGCTTATTAAACCGTGCTGCACTTTTTTCTCTCTTTCACCTTTGCCCTTCTCCCTTTGTTACCAATTCTGTGTTCCAAAGGGTCCCTCATAGATGTTTCTTCCCTTTCTACCATGGACCCCGGAGGGCTCGTGTGCCCCCTAAAAAAGCTACTGCGCGTCCTTCTAGGCGCCAGCCCACCTCATGCCCAAGTTTACGGCCAAAGTGGATTCCATCTCTCTGGAAACTACCCCATCTGTGCACTTCTCTGTTTATGCCGACAACCTCGAAGCCTTTCCCTATTGCAAAAACCAGCGCCTCCAGTGCATTTCCAGTACGTTTTCTGTACTGGGACCACTGGAAACGCGCTGGGAACGATCATATTTCACTGGGCCGTACACACTGGGACGCTGGCAGCGCTGGCTTGCACTGGTGTGCGCCGGCGTTGTACTGGGACAAGCTGGCATAGCTGGAATGTCACTGGTACCAGTGAGAGGCTCGCTGGAAAGCGCTGTACACTGGGAGGCTGCGCGCTGGCACGAGTGTGGAACACACTGGAAACAGCCCAGAGACGCTGGCGCTGGTTTCACAGGCGCGCGCTCCGCAGGGGCAGTATTAGTTGGCTTCACTAGGTGTGAGGACTCTTGGAACATTTACGGCTTGGCCGTACTTTATCGCTGCGATCTACAGTGTGCAGCAATGCAGCGTACAGCGTCCGCGCGCAGTAAGCGCTAGCAGCTGTGAATGTTTACGCTTGTGCATGTTCCCCGCACTTTGCTCAGACAGGCAATGTCACGTCTGTGAGCCACTCTGGTAATAGCTCTGCTGTAGTGTTCTCTTGTGTGGAGGAGCCGGTGCAAATAACAGTAAAATTTTACATCGCCGCGAAATTTAATGACGCTCTCAAAGCGTCGATGGCAACTCACGCAGAAAAAAAAAAAACACCGATTACCACCACGCTGCAAATTCACCTCTGGCGATTGCTGCACCTTCAAATACTTTAGATGCGACAAAAATTAATCATGTCAGAAAGCTTCTTGAGATAATATACAATAATTTTAGCTTTCTCAAGCCGCCGAGGCCCGATCGGTCTGTCCCAGTATGCTCCCAGTGAAGCTTGTGCATAGCGTACCCGCCGAGTCCGTCTACAGGCGAACGGCACTCCAAGCCTTAAGAATACGCTACTACGACGAATCAAAATACTGCTTAGTACAGCCTTGGCATCGGTTAACCTGAACAGATGATTTTTATTTCTTCGCGGTGCTTGAAGATGAAGCGGTGAGCATCGAAGCGACGCACTTTGAGCAAGCACATATATGCCACGGAATGTTGCTGCCGCACTCTTCTGCCTGAAATGCAATCACACATATTTGTCGATCAGTAGGGCTTAGAGAATAAAGATGATGAGAGGTTTCCCACTGCACTGCGCTTCCTTTTTGCGAAGCGATTAACAGAATTGTGAGCTTCAATCAACCTGGGTATGTCAGACACTGGTACTGCCGCTGTCCAAAAATATCAACGTTTGAGCGAGAAATCTGCTCAGTGCCACTTGAAGTACACGTTCAATTATCGAGTGACATTATAGTCTACACAAAACGCATCTAAATACATGTCGACTATTCGTAAGAGCAAGAAAAGGCTATCGAGTTCGCGCCGTAACAGCCGATAGTCCCTGCCCGTCGGTCTAGTTATATTTTGTCGGTATTAGATATGAATTCGATGATATACTGACTGCTGTCGCCATTATTCGAAAGGCATGCGTGATCGGCGGCTTGTTTCATTTGTCTGACAGAGGTGTGGGGGTTTAATTGCGCATAAAAAGCGTGTTGGTGTTGTGTGTACCCCTGCAAACAAGTCTGACGGCAGGTCACACCGCTGACTAGCCTGTTTACGGTCCCTCTAGCAACCAGACATTTTCGCCAATGTTAATTGGGTAACCACTCCTGTAAAATATCTAGGTGTCCCCTTAGAATTTTATAAAACCAATAATGAATACTGGGTAGAACAAACAAGAGAGACACAGTTGAAGGTGAATAGGTGGAAAGGTAACAATCTGTCAATGTTTTCTAAAGCTACTGTTTGCAACCTCTTTATTGTCGCCAAACTATGGTATGTTATGCAAGTACTACATTGTTCACGGACCAACATACAGAAGCTTTATCGAATATTCGCAATCTTTGTTTGGGCTTCAAATTGGGAAAGGTGCAGTAGAACTAATTTGTTCAGAAAGTGAAGGATGGGGGGTTGGGATTACCACACCTTTTCATTAGACAGGTTGTTAACAGGTTCTTCTTTTTTCGCGAAACAGATGATCCTTTCCTGCGCACTGTGTGCCAGTTGAGGTTGATGAGAGCATTGCCTGAATATGTGGTTGGTACTGAACACATGCCAGGGTCTATTTGTGGGTTCCTTAAAGAGGTCATTTTAAGTGTTCGTTTTTTGTCTGTTAGATTTTCTAGCGAATACCTTTTCTCCGTGAAGCGTAAAAAGCTGTACAAAGATGTATGTGATTCAGTATTCCCAGTCCCCTTGTATAGAGCCATATACAGTGGAGGGCAAGGACAGGACGTCCTTAAGCGGGTGAAAAGAATGGAAGTAGCGCCTGCTGCAAAGTCATTCTTTTTTAAACTTCACACAGGGACCTTATCTGTGAAGACATTTCTAGAAGATCGTGGTTTGTTTACACCTTGGGGTTCAGATTGTCTTATATGTAAAAAGCCAAAAACCATCGACCTCGTGTTTTTACATTGCTGAGAAGGCGTATATTTTTGGGATGTCCTTCAAAGAACTTTAAAAAAGGATTTACCTTTAGATTCATATGGGATCAGATTTCTTCCAGTTGACGATGAAGAAGGCTTGCCGCTAGATTTAATTATGTTAACGGGCCTCCATTGCCTATGGCGAGCTCGCATGGCAGGTTTTTATTGTGAGCCTGATGCAAGGCCCGCGCGACTATATTTTCGAGAATGTATGTTAAAATTTGTTGAATACCAGAAAACGAAGGAATGCCAACCTGAGTGGTTGTCCAGGGTCGTACCCTTGACAACGCTCAAGGAATTCTAGATGATTTTTGTCCAGTTGCACTGAGTCTATTTGTTGTATAGACTACCGAAGTGTGCTCTTTTACCGGGTGTGTACAAAGAGGCACTAAAGAGGAAAAAAAAAGCTGGCATGGCGCAGTGGTAGTGCGCTGGGTTGGCAGTGGAGAGGTACCACGTTCGCATCCTGTTCGCGTGAGTTTTTTTTTTCAGTTCTTTATTTTGTTTTTTTTGTTAAAATACGTCCTCTCGCTTTTTATATTTGTGTATTATTTAGCATGCATGGCAGGGAAGCACCACGCTTTTTTGCTCTAAAGCGGTTTTGCGTGCCAGTAACCCGCGCCTCCCAGTATCCCGTGGCACGCCAGCGTGCCAGCATACAGCGTCACACTGGGCCCATAATCCGGCATGGCGCTGGACGCTGGCTCCCAGTGGCGCTGGGTTTTCCAATAGGGTTATCTCGACTAACCCGTCAAATCGTTTCGTTGGCGGGGACAACTGCTCTTAGCCGGTTTTGGTCTTTCAAGGCTAACTCGGGGATTGTGCACACCACAATTTGCACTGAGGGGGGGGGGGCACTTCCCGCAACTCATGTACACCCTTTGTTAACCTCTTCTCTGTTTCTGGGGTCCTTCCGTTCAACACGTTGTTCAGCCCGCCAGCTATCACAACCAAACTGTCCCCCTGATCTCTACGAGTCAGCTATTCCCTTGCTTGTTGCATTACCGTCCCCAACATTTTTCCTGGGAACGTCCCTACAGCTACTCTTCGGTCTCCTTTTAGCCTCTCCTGAATCGTTTGCCAGCATCCAGCCAGGTTGGAGTCCCCGGCTATTATTACGTTCTCCAGCTGCCCTGCTGCCTTTGTCTGCTCTGGACATTTGGACTGACTTTCAGGTTGAGGTTCGGGTAGTCTTTTGTCCGCTCGCTCTTTCACCAGAGCTTCCCTGTAGGTCGAGCCCCGCTTTTGTGCTCCTTTTGTCGACTTTTCTTGTGGGGTCAAGGACATCCCCTCTCCATGATAGTCACCTGAGGCTTTCTTATTCTGCCTGGTAACCTTTGCCAGCTGCTCCTCCATTGCTCTGAGCCTTCCGCCCATCTCCTTTCTCATTTGGCGTTCCGCCTCTAAAGCGTCCTCCAGCTCGCCTACTCGCTTTAAGAGGGCGGTCTGAGTTTCCTCCATTTGCTAGGATTTCGCCATAATCGCACACTGGCTACATGACACTTCTACTTCGCATGCCCCATAATCTCCGCCAACATCTCCTTTGACTCCCAGGCCACACTTTGTACACTTCACCGTTTTTTCGTCCTGATTAGCGCGATGAACGGTCACACACTCGTCAAAAATTAGGCCTCCCAAAAATTTACCACACGCACCTCATGCAGTTATTAGTGGTGCACCCCTACACACTCCTAGGCTTCAAACGTATATTTTACTAATTCATCCAGTACACCGCACGAAAAATGCACGTATACGATAAATCAGTAGGCTGCAAGCGTACCGCAAACTAAATGTCCTGATATATCTTCAATGCACAAAGACAGTTCTCCCGCCTTGTGCAACGACAGCGTGCACAAATAAAATTAGAAATAAAAGTGGCCCAAAATTGTTACTATTAAATCTCTTCAGTTTACTTCCCCCGACCGATCCTCTTATCACCCAATACAACCTTCTCCAACTCACACAAACAACGCAGTAAAGGCCAACCACGTAAAGGCCGACCTTGACAAAAAGAAAAAAAAAAGGCAGACCCACGCTCGGGGTAATGCCGGACACAAAGAAAGGCGCAACAAGAAAAAAACTACTTTCCTCTCTTACCCGGTCTAAAAAGGTAAAAAAAACCGCAAGCAAAGAAAATCACTTATCCAATACAACCTGACACTCAAACGATCGCAACTGAAAATACCTATCACGTGGTATCGAAAAGAAAAAGGAAAATCCCTACGCGGGTAAAATACCGGAGACAAAGAAAAGCACAAGAAAGAAAACACTACTTTCCCTTACTATTCAATGTAAAAATGCAAAGAAAAAAATTCACAGCATATGCACGGGGTGAATGATGATGAGTGGGCGAAGCTCCGGAGTGAATCACCGGTAAACCGTTAATCTTCCGTGTAATTCGCCCAGTCGATCATCATGTAAAGACTTGAGAAACACTCTATTCGAACGCTGGAATCTCGCGTTTAAGGGGACGCTAGCACAAACGCGTTAGAAACATGCAGTACACTCTAGTAAGGGGGGAGAGGCCACAGCGTCTTACGCAGCCCCTTACACAGGCCGGAACGCGCACCGCGTTTGCCGACGCCATCACATGACTGCTGAAAGAGTATAAGGCGGAGAGGCCACAGCGTCTTACACCAGCTTCTTACACGCGCCGTAACGCGCTAGCACAAACCCATCATCATCGTTAGAAACGGACAATCTTTCGCTCTCTCTCTCTCTCTCTCTTTCTGTCTCTTTCACACAAGACAGCAGATGGAAGAGTGAGAGAGCTCGCGCGCCGGGAGGAACGCGCCGAGGGCGAGCGCGAGCCTCCCGGCGCGCGAGCTATCGAGCGCAACCCTAGAACGAGGTGGTTACGACTACAAGGGACGAACGACCCACGCCTTAAGGAGCTTCGCCCCTAAAACTATGCAGAAACACTCATCGACTGGCGTCTTCCGGGAGCTCTCGCTACGCACGTCCTTGCGCGGTGACTACCGACTACGGCACCCAGGTAGGTGGCGCGCGCCGAGAGTGTTACTCCTGAAACCCATCGCCTCCTGTAGGGTTGTGCCCACAGCTACACCTGGGTGGACCTCTGTACATTCAATCAAAATATGATCTGTCGTTTCCCTAGCTTTTCCACAGCACGTACATGTGTCCCCTTCTTTATTGAATTTCGCTCTGTAACTTCGGGTTCTCCGGCAACCGGACCTTGCTTCAAACAGTAAAGCGCTTCCCTTTCAATTATCGTAAAATTTTTCTCTCTTAATTTCGTCTTTCCCTTTTCTTTAGTTGTTCAATGCCGGCTTCTTCTCCATTCCTGCTATCCAATCCGACTTCTCCGCCGCTCTGACCATGCTCTTAACGCTCTTTTTCCTCCCATCCGTTTCGTTACTGGCTGTATACTTACTAGTAAGCCTCCTAGTTCTCTTCCTCCATTGTGAGTCAACGTTCTTCCTATATAAATACCTGAATACTTTCGCTGCCCACCTACTTTCTTTCATTGTCCTTAATCTCTCTTCGTACCTCAGAGCACAGCTGCGCCTCTAGTGGGGGCATAGAGAACTAGCGGCTACGCCGACAATGGACAAGCCCCGTGCAAAAGGAGCAAGCTGCTAAAACAACATAGGCGTGCCGTTTGTTGTAGCTGTCAAATGAAATGTAGACGCATAGAGGCGCCCTCAACATCTCAATGGTAGGGGGTGTAGAACCTGGGCCACCCAGGTGCCAAACAAGCACGCTACCGCTGGGTCACTGCCTCTCCTCCTACCCTGTACCTATAGTAATTCAACCTATTGCACTCTCAGTTGTGATGCTTGTACTTGCGCGACGGCATTTGCGCTTGTAATGTGTGTTAAGCACTGTGATAGTACCGAATAAACAATACATGTGTTGTGGTAACAGCCGGCATGTTTTTGTCGAAGTTTGCTCGATCCCCTAGGACTAATTTAACCAAAGCTTATTACAGGGACATCAGAACACCGTGCAGTTCATTTTCTTTGACGAAAAAAAGAAGTCTGTGTAGTGCATTAATGTGAGTGCCAACGTTATGTGGTACCAAGAACTATACCCCTCAGTAGCCACAGCTTTGTGGACGTTTTTTTTTGTTAGCCCACGTTAAGCATGCATCAAGTCATGCATCTTGCGCAACGACGTTGATTTTACTCTCAACATTCAGCTGACTGCCCAATAATTTAGGCATAGGCAGACTGTTTCACATTGTACCGATCCGCAGATTCCGTCGGATCTGCCAGGTTTCTTTTTTTGCTAAGAATGAAATAAGGACACCTTTATAATCTAATCGCCGTAAGACAGCAAAACACCTTTTGTTTTTGCTGCAGGATTGTCTTGTAAATCTTGTGTTGCTTAACAGCCCTCAACCTCCGACCCTCTTTCGTTGATTTTTCTCGCTGGCGTCTTCGCCTTCCCGTGGAGCCATCCAAAACCAGGACTTCACTGGAGACGCTTCCCGGACATAAAACAGCATGAACAAAACCTTCGCTGGGGCTAGTTTTTGTTCCACAGTACTTTGTTCATAAATTGCGACAATGGTGTAAACACAAAACGTGCCAAGGGACAATCTTCCGACTTGACTTTGTTTCATGGTGCTCCGGTTAAAAAGAGTAAAAAGAAACAAGGTAATTCAAGGAAATCGAGCAATCATTTCATCGGCACACAACGTGTGCATTACCGGGGCCTTGATTCCGGCTACCGCATCCTTTTTCTTCCTGGGTAGACAGAAAAAAAAATTAACACCATCTTCCCAAAGGGAACCCTGATGGGATGCGAAGCAGCAGCGTTGCGCACGGGTTTCGTCACGGGTTGAACGGCGCTAACGCGGGTGCTTCGCATCCCATCAGGGTTCCCTTTGGGAAGATGGTGTTAATTTTTTGCGCGTGAACCAACGAGTCGGCGGTGTAGCGAGCGGCGGTCGCGGTAGCGGAGCGAGCGGCGGTAGCGGCAGGTGTTGCGGGTGAACGGAGGAGGCGGCAGCTGCGGGCGCTGCGGCGAGCGCGCGGCAGGCGAGGGAGAGAGTGGTGTCAGCGCGCACTGCGAGGGGAGCGTGACGTCAACGCGCAGCTGCGGCGTGATCTACTTGGCACCGCTTCAACACCTGCGGTGAGGGGAGCGCGTTGCGGCGCATTCGTACGGACGCACGGAGGGACAGCGTTACACAGGCTAGTCAAAGAGCTGCTTCGCATCTAAAACCATTGAAGCTGACCAACTGCTACACACCATAGTTGTTTGCTGCACCTACTACAACATCGCGCGTTCGCGTATGGTTGTACGTTAGAAGACTGAGCGGTTGAGAAACGATGGCTTAAAATTGCGCTTCAGTGAGTAGCACCCCACATCGAGGGGCTCCGGAGTATTGACCGCCTCGGTTTCTTTAACGCGCACATAAATATAAATACACAGGTGTCTTCTTGCCTTTCGCCTCCAGCTAAACGCAGCCGCCATGGCTGGGGCTTGACGTCGTGACCTCGAGTTTCGGAAGCGAACACCCAGGCGTCAAGTTACCACTGAGGGTCGGAACTCAGCCATATGAAAAAGAACGCAAAGGATACTTTCAAGAGCGGCTCAAAGAATACGGATGTGTCCACTTGAAATTTTGAGTAAACATACGTGCTCATTCCAAAATATTCTGGCACAATGTTCAGTGTATATTAACTAACACTGGTTTGACATCGTGGCACTAGCGTTCCTCGAACGACCACGGGGATCCACCGGCCGGTATAGGCACTATTCAGTAATATTATCTCGATACACCTATACACCCAAACACATTAACTTTAGTTCCCTGATAAATAACAGAAAGGTGTAAAAGATACAGAGGCGAAGGTTGGGCCATTTGGTACATGATTGTAAAACAGAATCCAGCTAAAACGCGAACAGAGTGGACAACTCCGCACAACGAGGCTGGTACTAACAACTCATATATTATGTCCGGGAAAGAACCGTATAAAAATCACCGCTATCACCAGCGAATGCCATACAGTCATTCGCAAGGACATAAAAACACCGAGCATAAAAAATCAAGCGGCCATCCTAATCACCGGAAACTGTGGGCCTAATAAATCGTAATTCCTTTTCGCGGAGGCTTAATGAGGTGACACACACGTTTCTCACTGAACGGCAATGTGGAAAGCTTCCCATACTTCCCTCTCTTAGTTTAATAGGGTCGGAACCTTGCACCACGGAAGGACCAATTCAGAGCAGTATGCGAAGCCTTCCAGGTTAACGCGAAGGGATACGCGTGTTCCAGAGCCACCTCATTAAGCCTCAGCAAAAAGGGCTTATCACTCCACAGGTACACCGTTTCAAGTGATTAGGATGTGAGCTTGTTTGAAGTTTTCTTTTTCTTCTGCATCGTTTTTGTATATTCTTGCCAATGACTCTCGGGCATTCTCGGGTGATAGCGGATATATTTATACGGATTTTAGGAAACAAGAAATGTCCCGTCGCCTCCCATTCGTTGGCGCGAGGACTGCTGCGCTCAAGTTTTTGCACGTTCACACAGGTAAGCTGAGAGCGACTCAGAACTGCCGCAGCCACCGCCGGCGTGTCAGAGAGACAGAGGATTGCCAAACAGTCCCACCGATGGGGAAACATCAAACATATCGTTGTGTGCAGCAGAATTAAAGAAATCCGACCATATCCACGAAGTGAATCATGTTAGAGGAGCTTGCTCGGATATGATCGGGAATCTCGTGAATCCTCCGTAGTGTCATATACTGGCATTTAAGGACGTGACATTTTGTTGAACTTATACAGGGTGTTTTTTTTAGCTGCAGCACATTTTTTTTTAAATTAGAGAAATATAAATCGCGGGAATTTCTTGTGTACCATTCGAGTGTACGGGTTGGCGGCCTCTAGATAACAATTACAGCACTTGTTTGCATAATTAGCGAAATCACGCTAATTAACTTTTTAATTACCAGTAATTGGTGGCTATAGTAAATGAGTACTTTGGAGCCCGTCCTCGACACTACCTATCCCAACGATCAAATTTTGAATAGCGGGGTGCATATCGGAGCTACGCGAAGAATTAGTTCCCCGTGGCAGGCTCCTTGAAACCGAAATCGGCCGGGAAAAGAGCGCCTGTAACGTCGATGTCGCCGCCCCCACGGCTTTCCTCACTCGCCACTCGCCCGTGGTCACCGCCGCTCCGGCCGCGCAAGCAGCTTGTGTTATCTCCTTCTTATCTGCGGCGTTGGTCGCCGCGGGCGAGTTCGGAAGCGGCGGAGCGCGCGTTCGGAATTCAGTCAAGGGCGTCTTTACTTGGCTTTCGCTTGACTTGACGCTTTGCTCAAGAATAATAAAGACGAAATAACAATTAAGCATTCCCAAACCATACCCAATTACGCAACATTCACGCGATACCCCCACCACTCTGCGACGCATTTACTCGAGTTCCCCCCGTGGGAAGACGCGGGCGTAATTTCTCTCTTTTTCTTCTGCATCGTTTTTGTATATTCTTGCCAGTGACTCTCGGGCATTCTCGGGTGATAGCGGATATACTTATACGGATTTTCAGAAACAAGAAATGTCCTGTCGCCTCCCACTCGTTGGCGCGAGGACTGCTGCACTCAAGCTTTTGCACGTTCACACAGGTAAGCTAAGAGGAACTCAGAATTGCCGCAGCCACCGCCGGCGTGTCAGAGAGAGAGAGGAATGCCAAAAAGTCCCACCGATGCGAAACAACAAACATCTCGTTGTGTGCAGCAGAAGTGCCCTCGGATAAAGTAATCTCGCTTTCGGCGATGCGGTGGCGCATTCTTTGCCGCGTCGCGGCTATAGGCCAGAAGGAGGAGTACGCGACAGAAGCCCAAATTGACGGCCGTCAACAACGCGACACCACAAAGTGCTGAGCGCTTAAAAATTGAGCTGTTGGTGTTCCCGCCTTGTCCTGTTTCCTGTACTCGCGTTTTATACCGTTTTGTTTTCGAATCATATGAAAGCTAGAAACTAAGAAAGCAGTTGGAGCCTCCACGGCGCCGCAGCATGGAAGCGAGCCCGGAGGTACTAGAGCGGCCAGCCCATGCGATATCTAGGATGGTACGCACACAAGAGCTTCTAACGTGGTCTTGGGAGGCACGGCTTTCGGAGCTGGCACTGGGGAGCCAACTGGCGACCCTAGACCAGGCCCGGTGAGCCGCAGTGGCCAGTGAGGCTCTACAAGAGGGCTCCACCCGAGCTTAACCACCGAGTGTTGAAACAATAGTTTATTCTTCTTCTTCTTCTTTCCCATGCCTCCAACATCTCGCCGATCTCGGATGCTATGCTGTCAAGTAACGTGGCTGCGGCTGCTCAGTGGATTGAAGCTCCCGCTGCAAAATCGTAGTCAAATTTATAGCTATAAATTCAACGAGACAATGTAACGAAACAACGAGTACTATAGATTCAAGGATCAGTTTTTCGAAAGCAAACGTCATACAAAATTTTCAGAAAATATTTCATATGCCAATTAAGATGCAATGCCGTGAATGTGACTCTACTCCATAGATATGCCGTAATAACCTTAAAAGACAAAGATGGATGAACGCGTCACAGTGAGCAATCTATAGTAGTAGA
Organism: Hyalomma asiaticum; assembly: GCA_013339685.2. NCBI lineage: Eukaryota > Metazoa > Arthropoda > Arachnida > Ixodida > Ixodidae > Hyalomma > Hyalomma asiaticum. The sequence goes on along the minus strand of CM023487.1, from coordinate 70,226,074 downwards.
GGGTGGCAATTATGAGTGCATCAGCTTGCCGCCCATTGTGCATACCTAATAGGGAAATAAACTTTCCTGACACTACCGTGTAGCAGGCGCCTGGTAATTTCGTGCGTCGATCAAGGGACTACTCGCGTTCCCAATGGGGAGGAAAAGGAAGCGAAGGTGAGTAGGTAAGAAAGGAGAAGGGGAGAGGGGCAGTTATGACAAAGTCTTTTACAGTATCAAATAGCGAGGGCCGGGTAGGGAACTGAGCGTGAGCAAGGCGGAAATTATGAGTGGACTGCTACCACCTTCGCTGTTACATCAGTCTTCGCACCACTAGTGCGGAGCTGCCCCATTTTTTAAATGCGAAGCATTTCTTAGCGAACTTCGGCTACATTGAGCGTATCTATCTATCTATCTATCTATCTATCTATCTATCTATCTATCTATCTATCTATCTATCTATCTATCTATCTATCTATCTATCTATCTAGCCGTCTACACTTTTGTGCTCTCCTGGCCGTTTCGCTAATGGGATGTATACGAAAATTGGTACGCCAGAACAGAACTGCATGACGAACATAAATGATAGGCCATAACATGAAAATCATGACATGCATGTCATGAGCACCATGATTTAGACGCGACGGCCTCAGTGCTCTCCTGGCCGTTTCGTTACTGGGATGTATACGAAAATTCGTACGCCATAACATGACTCCATGACAAACATAACTGACAAGTCATAACATGAAAATCATGATATGGATGTCATGAGCGGCATGATTTACATGCCACGGTACTGGCGCTCTCATTCCCTTTCGTTAATCGGATGTATCCAAATATTGGTATCGCAGAATAAGACTGCATGACGATCATAAATGACAGGTCATGACATGAAAATCATGACATGCATGTCATCAGCGGCATGATTTATATACCATGGTCTTGGTGCTCTCCTGGCCGTTTCGTTAATGGGATGTATACCAAAATTGGTATGCCACAAGATGACTGCATGACGAACGTAATTGACAGGTCATAACATGAAAATCATGAAACGGATGTTATGAGCGGCATTATTTACATGCCATAGTCCTGGTGCTCTCCTGGCCGTTTCGTGAAGTTCATATGTTCGAAAATCGGTAGAGCGAGACAACAATGCAAATCCATTTTACGTTCCTGATGCATGCTTCGCACTTCCTTGATTCCCACTTCACGTGGGATCTGCCATTTTTTTGTACTGTATACATTTGAAGAGTCCGGTATTAAGCATTAGTCACCCGCTGTGGTAGTTTGCGGCTGAGCGATGGCATGCCAAGGTCGAAGCCACGATGTGAAATATTCGCCACGGCGACGGCATTTCTCTGCAGGCCAACTGTGCTTAAACACTGCATATCCCTAGCTTCATGGGAGTCGGCGTAATGGTAGGCGGCAAGCGAAGAAATTACCCATGACGAATTGCTTCCCGCTGCTATTGTTACTGGCAGGATCAAGGTCTTTGTACAAATCGCATGAGTACCCACTCATGAGTATGCTCAACGTGGGCTAATTAGGTACGTCGACTTCACCATGGCGACTGAATGGTGGCTCATAGCGCGATATAACATTGGCACTCACGTTAGTCCACAGCACAGACATCTGTTTTCTTGAAAAAAAAAACATGCAGTATACGACGCATTGATATGCTGCCGTAAGCGTCGTTCGTAGAAGTACTCTTACGGGATTAGGGAAAGCTGCCGAAAAGCATACCTAGTTGTAGCAGAACATCACTATTGCTATGATACTGCTTATCACACATTAGAAGCTCAGTTCAGGATACACAAGCACCATCATTACATCTGTTAATCCAATATGTCTATTTAATATATATACAGTCTGGAAGAAGCCGTCGCAACCTACTGGTAGCGTGCTTGCTTGGCATCTCGAGAGTACGTGTTCGATACCCCGTACCGCTTGGAAAGTTGCATGCGTGTGCGTGTGCTTGTCATGTGTGCATTAAAATTGCGAACGAAGAAGGACTCTTTTTATTTTTTGGTTTAAAAGCAGAGCTCTTTAAGACTTCCGTGCTCTATCAACCGCGAACAGAAATATACGGGCCGACTGCTGCAGACAGTGTACCGTGTTAGGTGCAGAAAACTTCAGACGCCGTTTCAAGGTGCAAGTTGGTCATTCATTGACACAGACTCTATAAAGTTCAAACAACTCTGGTGCATGCCCGCCTACTGTGGGCTGAGCACCTCTCGTATGAGCCACACGTAATCACGACATCGTGTGAACCGTGACCTACATGACGAGTATGTCATATAAGTGGTGTAAATATCAGTGATTCGTGTTCTGCATGCCTTTACACTCTACCTCCGAAATATTCGAGTATACCAAGAGAGCGAGACGAGCAGCACACCGAGACGTAAGAGGTGTTCTGCTCAATTGAATTAAGTTCACCATGAAGTGTCGCATTACAAAAACGTGTATTTTAAGATCTAGGGGAGTGTTAAAAACCCCCGGTGCTGAAAGCTACTCCGCAGCGCTCCACTACGGGTTGGTCGTGCCTCACAATCAAGCTGGTGCTCCCACATAGAACCCCAACAGGGATTATTACTAAAATTTAGCTGGAAGTTATCCGGTGCATATGTTGTCTTTGCATCCCTCGCTGTCATTAATTACGTTCTAAACGAGGGAAGGAAATCAAACACAGTGAGGTCAAGCAGACGTGCCTCCGGTTTGCTACCGGACTCTGGGGGACAGGGTTGAATGGTCAAGAAAGGGTGGTGCGACTGTCAGAGGATAGATCACACGCGCCTGCCCATTGCAGACGTATAGACGCGGTCACTCAGCTCTCTATTGTGTAAAACTGAAGCGATTCCCGCGTCGCTTTGTCAGCTAGCTTGCGTAGAGCCTGGTTCCGAGTATTTTTCCTCTGAGAAAGCACCAGCCGTAGCACCAGCCAGAGCACCAGCCTCACTGAAATGTCCTCCTCACCGCCTTTACTCGATTCAGTTGTTCGCTGTCAGTGGTACCGGTCTGCAGCTCTACCGCCGGCGTCAAAGGCGCCGTCCCGGTGTATGAATGATCATGGATCCGAAGCAGTGGGGTAGGCTTTGATCCCACTGACGTGCACTCTGTCGCTGAGCCCCACGGGAGAGGACGAGAGGAGGCACTGAGCGGGGCAATCTCGTAAGTTACGGGCGTCATTTGGCGAGCACATGGTAGGGCCCTGTGTACTTAGAAAGGAGCTTCTCCAACAGTGCGAGATGGTGAGAATGTAACCACAGGAGCACGGCCTCACCAGGCCAGAAGTGTGTGTCGCGGTGGCGGACATCGTAGCCATGGCGCTGTTTGGTTTCCGAGGCCGTCAATCTAGTATGGGCGAGCTGCCGTGGATGGTGGGCAAGGGCAATGGCGTCGCGCGTGTACTCGCTCGCTGAGCTGGCCGCCAGAGGAAAAATGGTGTCAAGGGGCAGCGTCGGCTGCCCCTTGAGCCACAGCAACGTCCCAGTCATGGTGGTCTTACGTGACGTTCATTGACAGTATGTCTGTGAGGGTTCAGTTCAAACGTTCTGTCAAACCGTTCGTTTGAAAATGGTAGGAGGTGGTCAGTTTATATCTGATGGAGCAGGTACGTAATATATCGTCGACAACTTTGGGAAGGGAGTTGCGGCCGCGGTCGGGGAGCAACTGTCGCGGAGTGCCGTAAAGCAGATGATGTCACGCAAGAGGAAATCTGCGACATCGGTGGCACAACTGGTCGGAAGAGCCCGCGTGATGGCATAACGGGTGGCGTAGTCCGTTGCGACGGCTGTTCATTTGTTCCCGGAGGATGATACTGGAAAGGGGCTAAGGAGATCATGCCCAACACGGAAGAATGGCTCCACGTGAATGTCTGTCGGCTGGAGATAACCAGCAGGTAGCACTTGAGGAGTTTTTAGACGCTGACAGGAATCACAGGCAGCAAAGTAGCGTCGGACTAACCCAGCGAGGCCGGGCCAGTAAAAGCGACGGCGGATGCGGTCGTATGTGCGCGATACACCTAGGTGTCCTGCAGTGGGTGCGTCGTGAAGTTCGAGGAGAACAGTGCGACGTAGCTATATTCTTTCTTTATTTTTTTCCTCCCTACCTTCCTGTTTTTTTCTGACATATTTCTTTCCTTGTCTCTCACATATTTTATCTTTCTGTCTTTCTTCTTTCGTCCCTATTTGTTTTTTCTTTGTACATTTCTTTCTGTTGTTCCACCTTTGTTTCTCTCTTTTTATCTTTCCCTTGCGGAAAACCCGGTTGTGATGCGGTCAGTTGTCAAACTTCACAAGCGTTCTTATTGATTAGTGGTCAACACTCTTGCCATAGGAAATGCTGGAGGGCAGGGCGTAGTTTTAGATGAAAGCAGTGGAAAGCTTTCTGAAACTTCTTCTAGCATTATGCGTTATTTCTACCTTTACTCATGTTTTTGTTTAATTACAATTTTCTTCTACTGGTAGAAAAATCCAAGGCATTTTCATGGCTCAGATGTATGCCGATCTCGCATGCGTCGGTGTGTATCGAGTGGCTGCAACTACGAAAAACTGCAGCTACGAGAAACTTTTTCACACCAAGTGGCATCTTTTCGTGTTACGACAACGGCACCGATATATTTAACTCGTAAGAAGCTTCGCTGGAACTAATAAGCAAACTTACGCGGAGCGAAGGCACCGTATATTTAATGCTACAGGAACCACTTTATGCTGTGTGGTGGTGCAGGTTCTGAATCATATGTCCTAGATAAAGTAGAGTGGATGTTAGTTCAAGCAATTTTTGTTTCAAATTCATATAGACACGCTTGTTATGAAGACCTGGCTCGACAAAAAGAAAGCTTCGCTGATGGGGCTGTGGATCGAATTATTTGCTACAGCTCTCCAACAAGTTCCCGGAGCACCGTACATGTAAAGTAGCGTGCATGTTTGCTACATGTGCGTCGAGGTCCATATGCTCGAAACAGAACTTCAATGCTGCCCGATAAAGGTAACTGTAGTGACATAGAGGTTATCCCTTGACAGAAATGTCTAACGTATGCTTCATGTACATGCGCAGCTAATTTTCGTGCGTTCCGCGTTTATATAGTGCACGCGTCCATGCAGTACTTCGTGACTTCTCCGTGGCTACGATACTGAAAGGTCATGGTGCGTAGAACTTGACAAGAGCCTCTTAAGACTAGCACCTAAAGATTTTTCGTGCGTGTCGACACGCCGCTTCTTCGAAGATGTGACAGAATGAATTGTCTTGCATCCGCGATAAGCGTTTATCAAAATACATACCCGCAGTAGCAAGAATTTACCGGACGCGAAAGTTTGATTGACACTCTATCACTGTTCATCAGGGTAACGTAGCGTTAAGTTTGAACCTGTAGAAGTTGTTGGGGTTGTAAATGGTGACACAGTTAAATTAAAGGCTATTTTCCCTGGCAAAGTGGTACCGTAGCCTTACGAAAACTTTGTCGTCCCGCTAACATTTCCTGCGCGGTGCACATTCAGTAATTAATCTCATAGCGTGCGTTGGAAGTGGGAGAATTAGTGCGTAACGTTCACTTCTTTCGCAATATGCGATTACATTCAACATTTCTGGAGTTCGTCGCAGCGCATGAAGACAACCAAATCGGCTAGGTTGCTCAAGCTCCATTGAATGTCCAAAATTACGTAGTCTGGGCACGAAAAAAGAACGAAAGTCTTACGTGGCGCTCAAATTGGGCGTGCTGCTCATGTTCATGCACATTTATGACTAACGGCTTGCGTTTTCATATTATAATGACGAGGAGAGCAACGTAGCAATACGCCGTGCATGTCAATGGACTTGACACCACATTAAACCGTGCCATCCTCGCCCATCCATGTATCAGCGCCCGTTTCATGATTCTGCAACATGCGTGCAAAACAAAACCTACGTTCTATGCATGCGTACTGTAGGCATGAGAGCAAGGATCTTTGTAGCCAACTTGCCTTCGCAGTAGATCACAGCAAATAAATGACGCTGCTTGGAAGACGAATATGCAAAGCAAAACATCGATTCGTGGCCTCGAGAGAAAGGCGTCCGTGTTCTGTCTGCCTAAGCGATGCCAACGGTGCTAATGCAGCTTGACTGCCAGTAGCCCCGCAGAAATGTTATCCGCGCAGTCTAAGCCCCCACACTCCACAAAAACCAAACTACGCTATAATGAGTTTCCGTGAGAACGAATGACGGCCGTCCGAACCGTGTTTCCATTTCTTTTTTTTTTTTTTTTGCGGTCTGCGTATAAAGTGTGTTCGGTCATCCAGGAATCTCCGAAATGCAGTGTGCTCTTATTTATTGCCGCACATGTAGGTGTAGGAAAGGGCACGTTGTCATTGTTGTTTACGTTGTCTAGTGACGCCACGGGAATAAAGCGAGATGTGACATTTGCTATAGACTGCGGCCTGCCGGAAAATCATGCGCACACAACCGAGATATAGCCAGATATATTGTCTATAAAAAAAGAGTTAGCGATGTTCTTCTCTGGAGCAGAACTCGATACCTTGAGGGTTAAACACAGAGCATTTGGCAGCGGAACGTGACGAGTATGTAATGGGCATAGGGATAAAATTTTTGTCAAGGACATGCAGCTCATAGCGGCGCAAAAAATGCAGTGTGAGACTCATATTAAAGGGATACGGACACAAGGGTTGGCGGGGATTTTTGCGTCAGAACTGTTGAACTGCTAGAAATGTTCAAAAGTTGAACTGTTGGGAATGACGAATACAACAAGCTGCTTTCAAAAAAAAAAAAAAGAACGAGAAACGTCTTTTTTTGCGATTTTCACTTTCGCCTTGCCTCCAAGCGGCCGCCAGCAGAAGCTGAATTTTGACGTGAATCACACCCGCGCGCGCGCGCGAGCCGCAGTCGTCGCAGTCTTCCCGGTGGTAGTGGTGCGCTTGTTCATCCCTGTCGACGTTTTTTGCACGTGGTCAGTCTTACACATTGTCCTCGTCGTTTGCGCGGACCACTTAGTCGACGACGATAACGTGACCAGCCCAGCTGTGCCGAAAAGCCTCGGCATGCCGCTCAGCCGTGTTCGCCACCTTTTGTTACTCTGTGCAACAGACCTCCCTCTCTCTCTGTAGGCATGTCATCGCAGCGGTGACCGCAGGAGCACCAGTTGAAAGAAGAGAAATTACCCTTTCATTGGCTGTGCAAGAACACATATTCTCGTGTTGTGACAGAAACTGTTCACACTGCGAATGCATGCTTTTGTCACAAAACAAAATTGTCATATTGTGCACACTTTCGGTACGTCTGACATCGAATGAAGCCATATTAGCGTTGATTTAATTGATAACATATAATAAAATATGAAAAAAAAAGCACAACCAGTGAATGAACCCCACACTATAGCAGGCATGTGTAGTGGCCTAAAACGCGCAGCGCATTTATCTACATTGTTGTTTCACCCGTTGCTTTTCAACTTGAAGCAAAAAATGACAGGCTTTCATAGTATAATCATGCGTCGTGTTTCATGAATTGATCTTCGCATAGCCTTTCCCTAGTAAATGCCACAGCCAGTCTTTGCCCATGGCCACAGATTCGATGTAGCTAAGTGATCTGGTCGACGGGTCGCCAGCGCGCCCGTCCATAACATAATAATAATAATAATAATAATAATAATAATAATAATAATAATAATAATATTCCACAAAGATATCAATCATAAATTAAGCCAGTATATGGCTTCTAATTACGTGGATGTGAAAACAGCCGTAGACACGGGGCTATGAAACGGCTGTAAAATTCCACACATGCTGTGCCACGTCGCGCAAAAACGAACTGCGCAGCGGTCGAAAGCCGACCGCGTAGGTAAACGCAAGAGACGAGCTACGATTCAGCCGTAACAGCTCTCTGCCTCAACGTAGCTCACGAAACTATGCATTTTACATCCTACGCAACATCACTTTACGAGCTGCTGCCGCTGCACGTTAAGTTTGTTAGACAAAAAGCTTGCCATGCTGCTGGCCCGGGCTGCCTGACCGGCACGTCCACGGCCATCTGCTTGACGCGGAAGGCTACTAACCGTAAGCAGTTATATTTCTTGCCATTTTGGAGTTGTCCTTGTCTTCAGACGCGTATGTACTCATCACTGGTAGAGGCACCAGAACTCTACTCCATGCTCGCAATGGCGGCGTCGGTGCGCTTCGAGTGACCGCGGCCGGCGGGCTGGATATCCGACGAGGGTGCCGTGACGTCATGCCTTCGAAACCGCGCAGGTCGGGCTGCATGGCGCGCGCTAACAAAAACGCCAAAAATAAAGCGATCCGCTCGAAAAAGGTCGAAATTAATACTTTTTTCCAGTGTAGTCGCACACTGAGCATTCATTTTCAGCCTTCTCGCCAAATTTTCTGATTTTGTGTCATATCCATTTAAAGGCGGGTGAGAGCCGAATGGTGTGCACCCACACAGTTTTCTAGTTTACAAAGGTCAACATTATACTTCATCTAGTGTCTATCGAGAACATTTTAATGTTTATTATCCTGTTACCGAATTTACTAATCAATTGATGCCCCGCCACGGTGGTCTAGTGGTTATGGCACTCGGTTGCTGATCCGAAGGTGAAGGCAATCAAATGTGCGCCTCGGGTATGCAAAGTTTGTAGAACAGTCGATACCGTTCGCGAAACAGCATGAAAGATAAGCACGGCCTGCACTGTGTGCCGCAATAAAACAATAAAGGAGATTCCTGTGTATAAACCAAAAAAATTGTGCGTGTCAATACCCCTCCCCCCCCCCCCTTGAAAAGCATCATTCGGGTGCTGAAAACTGAATTAGAAAAGTCCCACATCGAGAGGACATTCGACTGTCCCTAGGACATCATGATTGCGGAGCACATACTGAGCAACTCCTCCTCATCAATAAGGGTCCCCGTAAAAATAACTGCAGGACGCTTGATACCATATAAAAAAATTCACAACATGTCCACGGAGTGAATGATGATGAGTGGGCGAAGCTCCGGAGGTTCATCGTAGATCGTGCCGAGTTCGGGATTAATTTAGTTAACGCGCACGCTACGAATCCTTATGGTTCAACTACGCACAAGTGAAATCTCCCACCGGCACTTCATAGAAGTCAAGATCCTGTGCCTATATATATATATATATATATATGGGTTGTCGGTGAACGGTTCTACAGCGCGAGCAGTCGGTATTTTTCAATCAAGGAACTCGCTAGAAGACGCTGCCTGCGTCATGCTTGTCTCTCGCGGGTGAAGGCGCGTTCTCCTTCTTTGGGGGCTAGTAGCGCGTTCATCGAAGAAAGAGCGTTTCCATAGTCAACGCGCGCCTTTCGCTCTCTCTTTCTCTCTCTCTCTCTCTCACAAGACGGCAGATGGAAGAGTGAGAGAGCTCACGCGCCGGGAGGCACGCGCCCTCCTAGTACCGCGTTCCAACACACGCCCTCCTAGTAGCGCGTTCCTACTAGGTAACGCGCTACTACAACGGACGGAAAGACCCAACCTTAAGGAGCTTCGCCCCTAAAATGCCTTACACGTTCACCTTACAGAGGCGCAGAACATCACCAGTATGGGAACGTTGAAGCTACACAAGGAGCCCGTGCCACAGTGTTCTCGCAAGTTTTGTGATCCTCCGAAGACGGCACAGTGGAAAACTAACCAGTGCTTCCTCTGAAGAAAAGCCTGGCATCGAGCTCCGGAGTCCTGGACCCGGACTAGAGAAAGCCTCCGGTCTTCCTTCTTAATTATCGTTTTAGTGTTCATTTAATTACAACCAAAAGTGTATGATTTTCTTGTAACCCTTGCATATATTTCTTCCTTCTTCCGTATGCGCATACATTTTCATTTTTTCTTTATGTAATGTTGATCTTGTTTTGTCAATTTGTGTTAATAGTTATTTTATTTTGATCTTATAAAAATGTTGCTACTTTTCACACAACCACTTCGTATACCTTGTAACGGACCATCGGCCCGGTCATGCTGCGTATACAACAGCTTTTCGCCAGTGGTATCCCCCAGAACCCTTGTATTTCTGGAAATAAAAACGGTCCAATAAACTAGGCCTGAAGAAGGGAAGTTAAAGCGGAAACCGAAGACAATCACGTCGGTTGAAATTAAAGGTAACGCGTCCCGCCATGGTGGTGTAGTGGTTATGGCACTCGGCTGCAGATCCGAAGGTGGCGGGATCGAATGCCGGGTTCGGCGACTGCATTTCGATGGAGTCGAAATGTTGGGGCCCGTGTGCTGTGCGATGTCAGTGCACGTTAAAGAACCCCAGGTGGTCGAAGTTTCCGGAGCCGTCCATTACGGCGTCTCTCATAATCAGAGCTGGTTCTGGGACGTAAATCCTCACAATTGAATCAATTAACGGTAACGCAACTGCGGACGCCGAGAAAGGATTCCAGACTTCAAATGAACTGTTTGGCAGTATCGCTGAAACAATGGGTGTATTAGTGCAGTGTTTGAACGACCTACAAAGGATAGGACGAAGGAACAGTTTAGTGTTCTGCATGCCCGATAAGAATCAAACATGGGAAGCACCTGAACATGCCGTTATTAGTCTACTCTAAAGTAGTCGTGGCTAGGAGTTTGGTGGGAATGCGGTAGGAACAGCCCATCGATGAGGTGACTGTGATTGGCACCTATAACATTCGACTATCTCGGTCGAGTGTGCGCGGTCATTATGGCGCAGCGAAAGTGAAAAAGTGAGATGAGCGGTGTCTCGGGTGGAACGCACCGCCATGAAACCAGCCTAAGCTTCCTAGTCTCTGCTGGTCGTCGCGGACAATCCAGGGAATTTGCTTAATCAAGGTCAGTGATCCTTGGTCAGCTGGGAGAGCTGTCCTGGACTTCCCTTCCGAAAACCCCAAGCTATTTGTCCACCGTCCGGTTTCTGCGCTGGCCGAGCGTGCCCCCTCGTGCTGTCCCGGGCTAAACACCGAGGTGGCCTTCCGAGCCATCTGCCCTACGACAGGCAGACGTCCCGCACGACCGTCACGCGTGGGGCCCGCAGGCTGGGCCTCCGTCCTGTCATCCATCCCATGTGCATCCCGCCGCTGTCGAGTCGTTGCGGAGCGTCATGCCGTGAGTGTGCGATGCCGTACATGGGCATTGTCACAACTGCGTCCCAGTGCATGAGCGTCTCAGCGGCGGACTACCACTGTCATATACGTGTCCCACTGCGCACGTCAGGCGTCACATGGCGCATGGAACTGAGTACTAAAAAATGCAAGTACACGCGAGTTTCACGTTCTAACACAGCATGCTCAACATATGTGATTAATAACTCCATTCCCGAATCTGTCACAGCATAGAGTTACATTGGCGTCCGCATAACTAATGATTTGTCATGGAAACACCACGTCGAACACATAATCCAAAAGTAACCGTACTCTGGGATACCTAAAAAAAATCATTTTCTCGCTCCATCTTCACTAAAATTACTCCTCTACACCACGTACATTCGTCCTCAACTAGAGTACGCATCATCGATATGGGATCCGCATCAATCCACATTAATTGACGCAGTTGAAGCAGTGCAAAATCGCTCTGTCCGTTTTATACTAGCGAACTATCGCCGTAAAGCAAGCGTAACGGAAATGAAAGCTATTCTTAACATCCCACTACTTGCCATTCGCCGGAAGCAAGCTCGCATTTCACTTTTTCATAAAATATACTATCATAATGCCACTCTCCGATCGCTTTTCGTTCACCCACCACCATTCACATCTGCCCGGAGGGATCATTGTCATAAAGTCAAGGTCTCATTTTGTAACACTGTCATGTGCGCACAGTCATTTCTTCCCAAAAATCAGTCGATTATAATAATCTGCCATCATCCATAGTGAACATACGCCATGCAATCCTTTTCAAACGTGCTCTTGTAAACATCATCTAGAGTTGTGCCAATGTTTCTGTTGTTATTTGATGCCCCGAGTTCATGCCTTTGTGTTTTTACTTCTTATTACAAATTGATGCCTGATTTACTCAATCGATTGATAAGTTTTGTATAACCAGTGTTTAAATCGGTGTTATTGTTTACTTTTCTCTTTATTGCACATTGATACCGTATTGACTTGATTGATTGTTATGCGTTTTCTTTTTTCTTTCTTCCTACCTTGTTCCGCGTTACATGTAATCCTGTTCCTGCCCCTCCTCTCTGTAATGTAGTCCATGCGCCTTGAGGGTATTTCGAATAAATAAGTAAAGAAAATATATAAATAAAACTTCTCTAATCTCCGTTCTCCCACCTTTGTGTGAGACTTGGGCACACATCAAATCATGCAGGGGGCCCCTAGGAAAAAAATGACGCCCTGTAGGAGCCAAATTTTCAGTAAGAGAGATAGCACTAGTGCGTCGCCCAACGTTGAAAAGCCATAAGATCTCAGTATCAAAAGACTCCTGTGAAGGGAAAGGAACCGAGCGCAATATACTACAGAATTTTGTAAGCCAATACCCGGTAGACCTCCTTTTCAGGTTCGTTACGTCAAGCTTGTTGCTAACCACAAAACTAATCCCTATCTTGCTCTCGCTGGAGTAGTTAGTGAACTTGCTGCTCATGTCCGGTCTAATTCTAATGAACCAGTAAAGAAGGTACGAAGCATTTTCCGTCTGCTCACAACCAACAGCTCCACGCACGTTCATATGAGAGTACTTCACCTTTGCCCTGTGCACAGGATTCCCAAGAATCAGCGAGAGGAAGTGGTGGTGGGAGAGCGTCGCCTCTTCATTCGGTATTTTATAAGAACATCCGTAGCATAACAGAAAAGCGTGATGCTTTCAAATATGTTATGGATTCCATGTGATGCCGACTTACTTACCACACGACACATGGTTGAATTTTCATGTTCGTGACAGTGACACTTTACTACTCCCAAGCCTCTGCAAATGTATCGCTACAATTGAGATGGGGGACAGGGGTGTGACAATTTTCATTTATTTTAAAGCGTTTGAAGGGTCTCGCGAAAAACGTGAAATCCTCGTTGGAAGTATTATGGTACGGGGTGCTCGTGGGCAAAACGACGCTCGTCTTTGGTGTCTGTTACCGCCCTCCAGATACGGACATCGATTCTGTTCAGTAGTTTCACGACATTAAGGCCGTCTTTACGCGGTACCCGTCGACTATAATTAACATTCTAGGCCACATTAAATATCCTTCCATACTGTGGACATCATCATCACTGCAACGAGTTGCACCATTTTCTCCTACGCCGGATGTTTCCATTGACAGCTGCAACATATTTAACTTCACACAGACGGTGACTAGGCCTACTCGAGTTAACAGTTCGTCAACGCACATTCTTGACTTGATCCTCACAACCATGCCCGAGAATATTAATTCGCAGACTTCCGTTCCTGTGCTTGCCGACCACTGTCTGCTGCATTTTTAAGCAAAAAGATATATAGCATTCCTACTGCTACTAAACAACGGATGGTGTACTACTAGTGCTATGCTGCAAATTTTCAAAAAGTAAACCAAGAAACGTCCCTATTTTTAGACGCCTATTTTTTCGACAACTTCGATCATGGGAGCGTGCACGAAAACTTGGAGGTATTCGTCCAGAAAATCTATGAGCATTTCCGAACTTTTATTATACACAATTTCATACGTGTGAGCTCTCGCTCACCTTGGTATAGTACATATTTGAAGCGACTTTCTAATAAAAAGGAACTTTTATTTCATACGGCTCAATACGGCTTGAGCGCTGGCATGTCTGGGAATCTGCATCACAAGCTCGTTTCCATGCAGTTCGAGAACAGAAAAGAAAATTTCTTTGTAGTTCCCGACCATCGTTGCTTGCCAGTAAGTCTAGTAAATTTGAGAGAACAGTATAAATAATAACGAGAGCGAAATTGTACTAGTTCACACTGATGGCTTCCCCGTACCTTCTGAGAACAGCGCAGTACCGCTGAGTGAAAATCTTGTGTGCAATATTCTCAGTTTCTTTTCCTGCATGTACTTCTCTGTCTTTGTCAAGGCAAACTTTGCCGACGTCTGCTGTAGTGATAGACGCTCACGCAGTTGTGAAATGGATTGCATCGCTTAGAATGTACTGCTTGTAGTGTTGACAAAATTAACTGTAGATTTCTTAAAAGGACAAAAATGTGTTAATCTCTCTTCTTGTGCAAGATACTTCGTCCTTTTTCCCCATGCCTGGTACCTCGCGCTGGGAAAGCGGCCAAAGAGGTTCAACTGCCCAAGTCGGGAAGAAGTCATTCTGTAGCAAAGTATCGAGCTATTTCTTTGACGAGTATATCAGGCAAAACTCTAGAGCGCGTTGTCGCTACTTTGTTCACATTCGTCGGATGCAACTCCTCATTCGACAAGTCCCAGAATGGAATAAGGAAATTACTTTGAGGCGCAATCTACTATACCCATTCCTTACATGCCATTCTAGACCGACGTTCTCGGTTGGATTGTATCTTTCTGGACTCTTCTAAGGTCTTTGACCAGATTAACCATCACCTATCCGTCCGCAAGTATACAGCTCTGAACATCGATATCAGCATTCTCACTTGGATTGAATTTTTCTTAACCAATTTTTCTTAACCACGATACGTTGCTGGCAATAATCTAGCCCACGTTCATCTTCTCTTGCACACTGGAGTGACCGAAGGCACCGTTCTTGCACCGTTCTTCGCCCTTTGCATTTTTCATTTGTATTCATAATTTTCCCAGTGTAGTAAGTTAGACGTTAGCTCTTTGCAAACCCGTATTTCTAATGGTGGTTGGTGCAGAACATGGCAGATCGACCTGAGCACGAACAAATGCGATGTTTTACTGAATTTCACGTGGTACTGAACCTCCGTCAACTCTACCCTAAATAACGCTACTTTAGATTCCCTAACTTCTCATAAATACTTGGGGTTCGTCTAGCACCTGAGGTAGATTGGAAACCTCGCACCGGCTAGGTTATCAGCAATCACAACTGCATGCTAGGTTACCTCTCGTGCTGTAGGCGAGTCCCTGAAGCTGTCAAACTTGCAGTGCGTTAACCACTTGAACCTCCAATCATCGAATATGCATGCTCCGTTTGGGATCCTTGTCAGTCGCACCTGTCTCGTACGCTACAAATGATACAGAATGACGCAGCACGTTTCATACTAGGGAGCCACAATCGCACAAGCTGTGTCACGTCAATTAAACGCACCTTTCCCTACAGTCACTTGAACCACATCGCAAAGCATGTCCTCTCGTGCGTTTGCATAATATATTCCATCCTCCCATTGCGAAAGCTGAGTTCATTGCCACGCATTGTTTAATTTTAAACATAAGCAGCGCCAATATTTGCACACCTACGCAGTGAGGCTACCAAGAACGGACGCTGTTGCATCTTTCCTGTGTAGTCACTCAGCATCAATGTCTAAATCAATGCGCTGCTTATGATTAAAATTTAAAGACCTACGCGGAATCGCAGCACAGTGACAGCGTAAGCTAGAGGAGCGGCCTTCTTAGAGGCCATTGTAAACGCTTGGGGATCATGCCACGTGATCCGGCCATCAGGTATATCGAAAGCCAAGTCAGGTTGCTGTCGGGGCTGCGCACGTCGCCTGTCGCGTGAAGCATGGCACGATGCGAGAAAACTGCTTCACGAGGCAGCGCTTCGCAATAATGACGACGGAAAAGTTGAAGATCTTTTATAATGATGATGTTGATGATCCCTCTGTAATGGGTGCAGAGTTAAAAAAAGCATGCATCCTGTATTGTTTTCAAATGATTCCTCGCACTCGTTATGCAATCCACTTTCCGCGACGCGTAGTGACGTATTACTATTCAGCAACGTAACAGTACATTTGTTGATCCGATTCCTCGGCAGGCTCTATACCTGTATAGGATGATTCTTCAAGCAACCGGGGTAGTTCTTTTGAGAACTGGCACGAACCGTCAAACTCACTTTCGACCGCTGTGGGAACTTTGGAAGCTAAACACAGAGCTTCTACACGATCAGGAATTCACTACTCGTGTCAGAACGACAGTGTCAAATTGTTTTTCTAAGGGTCTGCATATATTCGCTGCTTGGGAGCTTTTTAAGCAAGAGGTTCGCACAATTGCCATAGAGATCGGATCTGTTAAATCATACTACCGGAGAAATGAGGAAAAGACACTCTTTAAAAACCTTTGTAACCTTTATGAGATAGAATGCGAAATGCCAGGCACGTGTGTCAGTGACATTTCAGATATTAAATGTCAGCTTCAAAAGTATGACGCTGTTCGCTACAGAGGCGCACGTATTCGATCACGGAACAGAATGACTTTGAACTCTGAGCAGCCGACACGTCATGCTTTAATCGATGAGCGACGACACTCAGTGTCTAAGGTGATTCAGGAAATGTACTCCAATGGTGCTCTTGTAACAAATACAGAAAGAATTATTACGCAGTTTGAAAACTACTATGAAGGTTTGTTTAATGTGCTCCCTGATTGCGCAGATGTCGAGCTCAAGAGAAGTTTTATTTCTCTTTTAAACCCTTTGCAAGACGAAGATTGTACAGCCATCAGTAGCCCGATAACATTGCAGGAAATTGAGCAGGCCATCGATCAACTGCCCTTGTCGAAAACACCTGGTCCTGATGGAATTGCAGCGGAATTTTACAAAGCTTTCAAAACAATCCTGTGTCCCCTATTGCTGGACATCTTTAAGATGAGTTATGACATGGAGATGCTCCCGCGGTCTTTTTCCAAAAGCCACACAGTTCTAATTCCGAAAAGTACTGAAAGAGAAAAACTTCGTTCAGTTGAGGGCTACAGACCAATAGCACTCTTAAACGTTGACTACAAAATTTTTGCAAAAGTGTTATCAAATAGATTACAGTTTGTGACGTCGATCCTGATTGGTTCTCATCAGACGTGTGGAATTCGAGGTCGCTCCATACAGGCCAATATTCACATCGCTCGTACAATCCTCCAGTACTGCTACAGTTCTCAAGAGCAGCTTGCAATGCTTCAGGTAGATCTCGCAAAAGCCTTTGATCGCGTCAGTCATTCGTTCCTGTTTTCTCTTCTGGAGCATAGCAATATTGGCTCTGTCTTGCTCAAGGGTGTTCGACTTTGTTATAGTGACTGTTCGACTCGCCTAATTATCAATGGTCATCTCTCAAAACCTGTTTCTATTCGCTTGTCTGTAAAGCAAGGCTGCCCAATGTCTCCACTCCTGTTTGGACTTTACCTCGAACCATTATGCTTGAGCATAATGCGAGCAAATCGTATCCATGGTTACAGCATATTAGGTAACGAAGTTAAAGTATTGGCTTATGCAGATGACTTGGCATTCTTTTGCACAGACAAACGAAGTGTTGAAAATGTGCTATTTACAATTGAAAAATTTGGTGTTGTATCAGGTGCTCGTTTAAACGCCTCGAAAAGTCTAGGATTATGGTTTGGTGCGTGGGGATGTACACCGAGTCAGTTCGCAGGGATTAATTGGACTCGTATTCCGCCAAAGTATCTTGGAGTGCCGCTTGATGCATATCGATTCAGCGCATATTACTGGAAAGAGCGCGTCCCTAAGCTTGAACATCAGGCCCAGACATACGTTCCACATCGCCTTTCAATCTTTGGGAGAGCTGAAGCCTGCAACACATTTCTTGCAACAAAGCTTTACTATGTGCTACAACTAATTCATTGCGCTCGGTTTTACATACAACGCTTTCATCGGACTTTTGCTACTTTTGTATGGTCTTCCACTTTTGAACCAATGCGACGGGACAACATATTCAGACCAGTGAAAGAGGGTGGGTTGGGACTTGTGCATCTCTACTTATGGCAAATCGTTTCGCGCTTTTTTTTTCGTGACAGTTCTCATCCGATAATTCAATCATTCTTGCAGGTCACACTTGTTAACGCTTTACCTGATTCAATTGTTTCGTCGAATTTCTCTGTACGTCCGTGTTTGTGGGGATTTATGCAGGAAGTGCAGTTTGCGGTCCAGTTCCTTAAAACCCGTTTTTCGATTGAGTACTTGTACACAGTGTCGCGCAAAAAGCTGTATAAGGAATTATTATCTATGCTTTTTCCACCTCCATTTTATCGTTCTTTGTATGTCAACCTTCCAGGCCATGATGTCCTCAAGCGCGTTCGCAAAATGTACGTTTCTCCTAATTCAAAAACCTTCTTTTATAAATTTCATTCAGAAACATTGCCTGTGAAGGCATGGCTACACAAGAAAGGCATTTTTGTTTCTTCAGTTGACTGCCGTCTTTGTGATGTACCGGAGACAAGAGAACACTGCTTTATTAACTGCAAGGACGCTATTCTGTTCTGGGATATCCTTCAGCGAACTCTAAAGAAAGATTTTACCTTTAATCCGCATACTATACGTTACCTTCTGCCAACATCCCTGGATGAAGTGCCATTTCATATGTTCTTTCTTATGGGAATGCATAGCTTGTGGAAGACGCGCATGCAAGACCGCAACGCAGAACCAGTCACAGCATCGACAACTCATTTTGTTCAAATGATCATGCATCTAAACGACATCTACGACGAGCTTGACGTCAGGCCTGAATGGTACCCCATCTTGGTGAAGTGCTCATCCCTACCAGCCATGCTGTGCAACATATCTTGAACTCTCCTTGAAACACTTATGTGCATCCCGTCAGTGAATGTGTATCTTAGGCTGACAATGTCATTTGGATTGCTTGTGCGATTATTGTCGCTGGGTCACTGCAACAGCGCGTTATGCAATTTGCGAATTTCTTAGCGCACTGTAATAAATACCATGTATGAAAGAAAAAAAAACCCGGGGTAGCTCGGTGGTAGAATGCTCGACTGCCACGCAGAGGACGTTGGTTCGAATCTTCCTCGGTGCTGGTTATTTCTTTTTTGTCATTCGCGCGATAGTGGTTACAGACACCGGCATCGGCGGCGGCGGACAACTACTGCGCCAAAAACGGACCTTGTTGTGATCTCATAACAGCTTACGCTGTAAAAATGTGCAAATAACTATCCCCGGAATGTGTTCTGCTAAACCATTACCACCCTAAACCATGAGCACATGATAGATGCCGCACTGACACTTTTTTTTACCATTCCTTCTTCCCGCGCCCGTTCAATGACTCTAACTACCTTCCCTCCGACATCGTTTCCATTGGAGACGACAACTTGCTTTATTTGACTTCACACAATTGCTTATTTGATGACGTGAAGCATATATTTTACTTTTTTCTCATATGCTCCGTACTTACCTTCATTCAAATTCAGTTGTATCTGCTTAGCAATGCTTCCTCCAAGTTATTACCAATTTATTATTTCATATTGGGTTCTTGGGACTTCTCATTCTGTTAGTTTACTACATCACTCGTTTGTGTAAAGCCATTGCAATTGAGGTAAAATAAATGATATACCATGAAATAAAGTGAAATAATTAAGGATATCGCAATCACTAGTGGCTCATGTTCGTAGTACTAGCTAGGTCTATGGTATGTGGGTGTGCCGCCAGAGATGTTCGAATGTTATACTGCCTATATCTAAAAAGTAGAAACTAAACACTTAACATTTCGTTAGAACAGACTTTACAATCAAGGCATGCCATTGTCGTAGCTTGCTGCTGAAATGCATACATAACAAGCAAATGGAGACTGATAAGAGCGTTGTAATCACCGAGCGGTGGGGCTGTAGGAATCGAACCTGGGTGCCCGTATTGCCAAGCAAGCATCCTGCCATACTACGGCGGCTCATCCCGCAGGCCACCTATCAACAGTTGTGAGAATTAAAGGTGCTTGTGTAGCGTTAGCTGGGCATGTAGTGTGTGTTAACAGCTCTAATAGCCATGTACTAAACAATACGCATGTTCAAAATGCACTCCATATGCTTTTAGCTTTCGTATTTGCAAGGACACCATGGAATCCACTGTTATAGAACAGACGTTCAACTTTTATGGCTCTACTTATGCGTTAACATCATTTTCTTCCTTCCCCATGATATTGCGCCTCTTCTTCTAGCGGAAGGATAATACCGCTTCATAGTTTTTGTTGCTGTTGTTGTTGGTCCTTGGATACATTGGTGCAACACACCCTGGGCGATCGTCCATCTAGAAAAAAAAACAGATTTGTGTGGAAGAGGAATACTAATAAAGAGACAAAAAATTGGCAGATCCCATGTGTAGTGGGAATCAAGGAAATGCGAAGCACGTATCCGGAACGTAAAATGGATTTGCATTGTTGCCTCGCTATACCGAGTTTGGTACATAGGAAGTTAACAAAACGGCCGCAAGAGCACCATGACTGTGGCATGTAAACCATGCCGCTCATACACGCATGTCATGATTCTAACGTTATGACTTGTCATTTACGTTCGTCATGTAGTCGTGTTGTGCCATAGCAATTTTGGTATGCATCCCATTAACGAAACGAGTAGCATGTAGATCATGCCGCTCATGACATGCATGTCACGATTTTCATGTTATGACCTGTCATATATGATCGTCATGCAGTCATGTCGTGCCAAACCAATTTTCGTATACATCCCATTAACGACACGGCAGTACAGCGCCAGGACCATGACATGTAAATCATGCCAGCCATGACATATGACATGAAAATCATGACATGGATGTCATGATTTTTATGTTATGACCTGTCACTTATGACAGTCATGCAGTCGTGTTGTGCCATAGCAATTTTTCGTATATATTCCGTTAATGAAACGGCAGCAAGAGCACCAAGGCTGTGGCATGTAAACCATGCTGCTCATGACACGCGTGTCATGATTCTAATGTTATGACCTGTCATTTACGTTCGTCATGTTGTGTTGTGCCATAGCAATTTTGGTTTACATCCCATTAACGAAACGCGTGGCATGTAAATCATGCCGTCCATGACATGCATGTCACGCTTTTCATGTTATGACCTATCATCTATGTTCGTCATGCTGTCATGTTGTTGCATACCGATTTTCCTATACATCCCACTTACCAAACGGCCAAGAGAGTACCAAGACCGTGGCATGTAAATCATGCCGCCCATGACATGCATGCCATGCTTTTAATGTTATCACCTGTCATTTATATTCGCCATGCTGTCATGTTGTTGTATACCAATTTTCCTATACATCCGACTTACGAAACGGCCAAGAGAGTACCAAGACAGTGGCATGTAGATCATGTCGCTCATGACACGCATGTCATGACTTTCATGTTATGACCTGTCATTTACGTTCGTGATGTGGTGATGTTGTGGCATGTCAATTTTCGCATATATCCCGTTAAGGAAACGCGTGGCATGTAAATCATGTCGCTCATGACAAGCATATCATGATTTTCATGTTGTGACCTGTCAGTCATGTTCTTCATGCAGTCATGTTGTGGCATACCAATTTTCGCATACGTCCCATTAATGAAACGCGTGGCATGTAACTCATGTCGCTCATGACATGCATGTCACGATTTTCATGTTATGACCTGTCGTTTATGTTCGCCGTGCAGTCATATTTTGGCATACCAATTTTTGTATACAGCCTATTAACGAAACGGCCAGGAGAGCACTAAGACCGTGGCATGCAAATCATGCCGCTCATGATATGCATGTCATGCTTTTCATATGATCTGTCACTTATGTTTGTCATGCCGTCATGTTATGCTAAACAATTTTCGTATACATCCCATTAACGAAATGACCAGGAGAGCACCAAGACCGTGACATGTAAATCATGGCGCTCATGACATGCATGTCATGCTTTTCATGTTATGACCTGCCATTTATGTTCGTCAGGCAGTCATGTTGTGCCATACCAATTTTCGCATACACCCCGTTAGCGAAACGGCCAGGAGAGCACTAAGACCGTGGCATGTAAATCATGCCACTCATGACATGCATATCATGATTTTCATGTTATGACCTGTCAGTTAAGTTCGTCAGGCAGTCATGTTGTGCCATACTAATTTTCGCATACATCCCATTTGCGAAACGGCCAGGAGAGCACCAAGACCGTGGCATGTAAATCATGCCGCTCATGACATGCCTCTCATGATTTTAATGTTATGACCTGTCATTTATGTTCGCCATGTAGTCATGTTGTGGTATACCAATTTTCGTAAACATCCCATTAGCGAAACGGCCAGGACAGCACAAAATCGTAGGCGGCTAGATAGATAGATAGATAGATAGATAGATAGATAGATAGATAGATAGATAGATAGATAGATAGATAGATAGATAGATAGATAGATAGATACGCTCAAACTCACCAAAGTTCGCTAAGAAATGCTTCGCATTTATAAAATCGGAATGCAAACCTGGTAATCGAGTTGAGGTTAAAATGTATAAATGTAAATGAAAAAGAGAAGCGAACGCTATGGAGATTGGTCCTCAGGTACTGCGATCAAGATTAAAATGCTGAGCTAATCAACATTGGATTCTATTAGATGCGAAGCATCCTTTGCTCGGGGCATGTCCGTTGTCCACTGGCGTCGACACCCCCACTGCGCATGCGCAACAGCTGGCCCAAGCTGGCAATGAACGAGAACGCGCCCTCGCCCGCGAGAGAACGTTGACGCAGGCAGCGGCTGCTAGCGAGTTTCATGATTAAAAAAAAGCGACTGCGCGCGCGGGACAACCGTTCACCGGCCACCACACATACATAGGCACTGGATCTTGACCTGCAATGTAGTGCTGGTGGGAGATTTCTCTTGCGCGCAGTTGAACCATAAGGATTCGCAGAGTGCGCGCTAACTAAAGGTATTCCGGAACTCGGCACAATCTACGACGTGGGAGCGCACGAACCTCATAAAGACCAGGAGCATGAATGACAACGCGTGTGTAAATACACACACACGTTGTCACTCATTTACATGCATGAGTGGGTAATGTAACGAGGCGATTTACGCTAACACTGAACGATCCCCAGTGCTTCGCCCACTCGTCATGGTTCACTTCGTGCAGATGCGTGAATTTTTTTTTGTCTCACGAAGAAAATCGCATACGGCCTTGCAAACGTTCCTGTGACTAAATGTCAGAACAGTCGCACCAAGAGAGAGCACTATCGGATTAGACAAATTTAAATACACGTTTCGCAAGGGTGCTTGCAGAAACCTTTTACGTTAAATATTAAGTCGTTGGCATCACAAGAAAAAGACGTCCTCTTTTGTCTGATACCTTCTGTTTATCGGGTGTAAACCTTGGCTTCGAGAGTGTGTGCGCGTATATATCGGTACCTGCTTTGAGCCTAATAAACTATTTGTAAGTGCGGCGCCTTCTTTCACTTCCCCTCTATTCCTGTGTCGCTTTTTTCCAAGTTTTGCGCTGCAATTATGTCACTATACGAAGACGTGCTCCAGGGACTTATCCTCCTCACAATGTAGACACAATGGTGATTAAGCCAGACGAGACCTATACAGGTAAACGTTCAGTGTGGGGACTCGACATCGTAATTTCGTGACTGATATTTCTGCTTTTCTAGACGTACACCATCGATTTTTCCAAGGATAATCCAAGTGCGGAAATTCATATGTAGCTAGTACAGACCTGCTAAAGTTGTTAGATGTAGCATATTTGCTGAAGCGCACAGCTGCCATAAACACCGACGTCGGCAATATAGAAATTACCAGACCATTTATACCTGACACTGCGAGCGCGTCGGCATATTCATTAATTGTTAAGCTTTTGTACCCTGGCACCCATATCAAGCAAATGAGGCGTAAATGTGTTGGCCGATGGGAATAGAATGCTTCTAATGCACTTGAGAAATTAGGAGCTCTTAGAGATGAACACGCGGACAAACAATCAATTAGAATGGCGACTCACGACAAGGAATGAAGTAATTTCCGTACAGCTAAGACGATTGCCAATAGTTCCGCTTGACAAATGGGCGTGAAGTATGGTAACCGAATTGAGAAGGACGAATTCAGAGACGACGATACAATACCAACACCTGATTCAACGTTTTTGTCAGCTTTTATGGCTTTACGTTTCCTTCAACGCCCTATTCTTCTTTCCCCATGACATCGTGCTTCTAGCAGGCGGAGTGCTCATACCGCTGAAAAGCTTTCGTCAACATTCGCGAATCCCGTCTGGTGCTCCAACAAACGATGCTTCTCCTTCAGCGCTTCGTAGCGCCCGTTTCTCTTCGACAGAACACGCTTACGTTCACTAACGTAATCACCGACGTTACGCCGTACTGTGGGCTACCTTTCAGTCGCAACTGTCCTTTCAACGTCCCTGATTAGCTCGCATCGAGCAAACAGCTACTAACCCAGCAGCCTGCGCAAAAATCCACAGCATATCCACGGAGTGAATGATGATGAGTGGGCAAAGCTCCGGAGGTTCGTCGTAGATCGTGCCGAGATCCGGATTAATTTAGTCAACGCGCACGCTAGAAATCCTTATGGTTCAACTACGCACAAGTGAAATCTCCCACCGGCACTTCATTGCAAGTCAAGATCCAGTGCCTATATATATATATATATATATATATATATATATATATATATGGGTGGCCGGTGAACGGTTCTCCAGCGCGAGCAGTTGGTATTTTTCAATCAAGAAACTCGCTAGAAGACGCTGCCTGCGCCAACGTTGTCTCTCGCGGGTGAGGGTGCGTTCTCCTTTTTTGCCAGCTGGTAGCGCGTTCATCGAAGAAAGAGCATTTCCATAGTCAACGCGCGCCTTTCGCTCTCTCTGTCTCTCTCTCTCTCTCACACAAGACAGCAGATGCAAGAGTGAGAGAGCTCGCGCGCGGGAGGCACGCGCCGAGTGCGAGCCTCCCGGCGGCGCGAGGTGGCTACATACATACTACTACATACATACTGCTACAGAGGAGGGAACGACCCACACACTAAGGAGCTTCGCCCCTAAAAATTCCACAGCATCCATAGTACTTGGCCGAACGCCAAACAATTCGCCATAGGCAATTTACTCGCAGACTGCTTCGCATCACGTCGATTCTCACAATGTGTTGGATCCCTCTACATATTTCGATGGCTTGCTATCGTGATATATTATAGGGTGCCAGTACTCACGTTAAGCTTTCTAGATTCTTGTACATTATTCCGTTTTCGATTTAGGAATAATTCTTCATTAGGTTCCATCAAAGCTAGACATATAAGGAATATGCCTTGGCTTCGAAATGCAGCAGGTAATAACGCCATAGCGAAACGTGTCCGTCAAACACTTGTCCGACATCCTGGTACAGAGCCACTGAAAGGTACTAAATGAAGCAACCGGGACAACTTTTCGCTACCCGCCCGGTTACTTGTTAACGCGGCGGTAAAGCAATGCAACCACGTTGTCCAGCTCGGCGCATAAAAACGTCTTATCGTAAGTAGTGCAATATGCAAACTCTAATGGCGACTGCGTATGTTTGTTCATACCAGTAAAGAGCAAACCCAACGCTTTTATAGCAACTCTGGTAATGCAGCCCGAAGTGCCGATTCCGTGCCTCGGGATATTCCCTAGGGTATACTTACAATGCGCGCCGCCGTCCTAATCCTTCTCTACCATCGCCGCGTTAAGCCCACGTGTGCTCGAATTTCGTAAGGCTGCGTTGCGCCAGCGCGAACGAACATTTCGTTCGCTTATATTTGCGCTCCTCGGGCTGTAGGCATAAACTTTTGCAACTTCGGAAGACGTCTTATAAACCCTTACGACCCTCCAGATGACGACGTACGAGACTTGTGCAACGAAGCATAAGCCACTGCCACCCGTAAAGGCCACGTATTAGTGTGCGGCGTGAACCTTCCTTCGTAGACGAACTTCCAGTCCCTGCGTCTCACTTGTGTAATTGGATGTACCTGCGCACTGCGTATGGCGCATTTGTATAGTTCACGAATGCTTCTACAAAGCAAGTGAGAGTAGGCGACTGCATCTAACAGGGTGTTAAGGTGCTATGCCTTCGATTGAGCAATCGCTCACCGTCGGCGTTCATTAACGCTGCATGCACTGCACTTAGCGAGAAGACACTGTGCTTGAGGAAGGCAAGACCGCCCCAATACAGCGCGTTCGTGAAAGCAAATTCCGCACCGGGAAAAGAGATCTTCCCCATTTTTCGCAAGAACTCGGAGGAAGTTTTTACGCCTCGTCTCAACTAGAAAACATTTCGTCTCAGAATGTGCAACGCTCCCATTTCATGCATTAGGTCATGAAGCTGAGTATCACCATTTTTGGTGTTGGCTTCCGCAAGCAAGTGCTGAAATCAGAATGTTTCCTTTCGAAACTTGCCGTCTAAGGAAATAGCTAGTAGAAGTATAAATAAGAGCCTGCTAGCGAGATGGAGCAAGAGGCGAAACCTTATAAAAATTAGTCGCGTGTCTGCGTGCTTCGCTGCAAATGTCGTCGAAAGATGATTGTCTTCTACCGGCCGTACCAAGTTGCGTGATATATGGACGCGATCTGGCAGCGCCGTCGGGAAACATGAGCGTGTGCAGAATCCCTGGCCAACTGCCAGGTGGCAGCACCAAATCGTCGGCAGATGCCTTTTTCGTGCATAGCGTCGCATATTTAGCGCAGCCTAACAAACACTGGGGTCTTTAGAATTACGTACATATGTATTTTTTTAATAAAGGGACGCACCACCTAACACTACGTATTGATGTGGCGCCTCAAATGTGTGTAATATTTGCTCTTTGATCAACAATGTTCACAAGTATGAACGCAGCTACCAGTTGAAGATGGCTGGGCGTTAGGCAAGTGCTTCAACTTTGGACGGGTGGCTGAATCGTGTGACAGACAGACAAACAGAAAGACAGACCGAAATTTCTGCGTTCAAGTATCCCACGAAAGACTATCGTCTTTAATAATCCGGCGGCGTTGGTGGCGCAGGTGCCACGCCTAGGCGTCGGCCAGGAGCGCTCATGTCCTGGCGGCCTCTTCGGTCCGTCGGATTGCCCAAAGCTACAGTGTTACCGCTCCTGATTTCGCGAATTAAGAAGTACACATTGAGGCAATCTTCACTTGGAGCCATCGCCGAAGAGCACGTGAAAACCGCGTCCAAGGGGCACCACGGTGGCCCACCAACAGCGCTCGCATTGCACTTTGGGCCAAACGCAATAGCACCGGTGGTTAGTTTTGGACTGACTCTTGAAAACCACAAGGGGGCGAAAAGGGTTACGAAGTCATCAATTGCCGCGTGTTTCACTTTCCCACTGGCGTTTGTTCCGTAAAGTACGAGAACTCATTGCGGCACTTTCAGCCGCTTTCATGGCAGAAATGACTTACAACATATCACAAGGCAGCAGAATATCAGCTGCCGTGGTTTGGCTTAGCGGCTATGTGGTTTCGACTGCTTATGCAGGAGATTTCGAGGACAGTTCGCGGCAGCGGCGGCTGCCTTTTGAGCTCTTTTTCTTTTGACGTTGACATGCACACCCTTGTTAAGCGTTAATACGCACGCAGCGCAACGTTTATTTCCTTCCCTTCAGTACATCCAGTGGACCCAAATGTGGGCTTGGAACCTTTAGATGAGGCGAAAATTAACTTTATTTATCCACGTATTTAATGATCCGACAGTGGGCTTGCCAGTTGTCACACGCTGAGCTGATTTTACGTCGTAATTTTTTTTTCTGTGTACGTTTGCCTGACAGGGCAATCACAGCGTGCCATTATCTCTGATTAGGAAGTGTATGAGAGCTGTATCCTACGGGGCGGAAACTTGGTGGTCAACCAAAAGGGTTCAGCTTAAATTGAGGATGGCTCAGCGAGCGATGGAACGAAAAATGGCAGGTGTAACGTTAAGGGAACAGGACAGAGCGGAATGGGTGAGGGAACAAACGCGTGTTAAATGCATATTAGCAGAAATTGAGAAATGGGCGTGAATGCGAAGTCAAGATAGCCGTTGGTCATCGAGGGCAACAGAGTGGATCCCTAGAGAAGGCAAGCATGGCAGGGGGAGGGAGAAGGTTAGGTGGGCAGGTGAGTTCAGTATTTTCTGGGATAAATTGGTCACATAAGAGGACCAGGATAATTGGAAACCGATGGAAGAAGCCTTTGTACTGCAGCGGGCGTAGACAGGCTGCTGCTGATGATGATGGCTTTTCCCTGACTCTACCTAAATGAAGTGCATGTAGGCAATGTTGGTCAGTAGACCTTAACTATGGAAACTGTGTCACCTAATCACATATGGTTCTCAAACATTAAATCTCAGAGTATGTTAACGGCATCTTTTACCTACAAACGCTATGCAGACACAGCAGATAAAATGAGCTGTCTGGGAATGGCATAGCATTTCTTTAGCTTACAATGCGGTTTCCATCTAGGGTACGGTCAAGCTTGTGCCCTAGCAGTATTATATTGCTCAACAAGCATTATGTGACTCAATAGAGCTTTATATAACTCGACAAGCACGCACATGCGAGTGAAGTTCGCTCAATGTCTACTTGCAGAAGACGATAATAATGCCCATAAGAGCGCTTGGATATATCATCCTCATCAGAGGGAAAAAAACCCTATCAACAACGTCGCAAGTGAAGAAGGCCGTCGCTTTTTACAAAACTTGGAAGAATTTTGCACGAATGGCTTCCGTCGAAGCGAGTGAGTCGAGACGATCAGCATGTTTTCACAACGCTCATGGAGTATTGTCGATTCGTCGTGATCTCATACTCAGTGACAGTGGAAAGCGACGTCATCGAAGCTGCGCCGCAACATTTTTTTCCTTTGTTTTAAAACTCGGTTCAATGGACGTAACATTTACGTGCACTTCCTGTATTTGTGGAGTGCAAGGCCAACGATAAGCCCATGATTCTAGGATACTCATAGTGAAAGCAATAGAAACCAAGCTTGAATCGCCATGCAGCACCGGCTTTTGCCGTTCAAGATGCTTTCCTCGTGACACAAATGGCGGCCGTCTCATTTTTGCTCTGGGGAAAATGGTAGAGCTCCGTGCAGGGTTGCGTTTTGAGTGCACGTTAAAGCCTCGTGATCACGCGGTCGTTTTGGGACGTAAAAGTTCTGAAACTGGGATTGGCTTGGCATAAGTAGTCTGGACCTTTAAGACTTAAGTGTTTTATGTCGGGTCCACCAAGAAATCACGTATTTCCCTAAAGGAAGCGTGTGTCTGAAAAAATGAACACAGTAGCAGTGAACAAGTACCACCCACTTGGGATCTGACCCACATTCACCCGGAATGCAACGATTGGAGCTGGAAGCTCTACCGAGGCAGAAACGACATGTTGGATGTATAGGGAACAGACGAGCCTTATATCTTGTCTACACCACATTACGATTAGCTTCTAAGTGATGTCCGGTTAAAGTAAATGGGTTTAGCAAGCAAAATTACTATTAAATTACTATGGCCTCCCTTTCACTCTACGCTTGGTTCTTAGTGGTAGTACCGCCATCTAGTAACGGTGGAGCGAAGCAGATGGCCTTGTTAATACGCGCCGCCAGTTGAGCGCTTCGGTAGTCTGAGCGTCTGGATGGCAGCTTAGCGGCATGGTGGCGTCCTGTCGGCGCGTTGCTTGGCTTATTATATAGCGCTACCATATGCGCTACACAATTTGTCTTGCGTAGCTAGCTGTGTTTTGACGCACTCTGCTTCAAGAACACAAAGACGTTCGTCTACTGGCAAATGCTCCTTCGCTAAAGTGAATTTTATGTCCGAAAAGCAATGCGCGGACAACCCGTTCGGTTTCGCTTACAGGTTTTGACCGTTTTCGGACGCTGCTGGTTTACGGCACGTTTTGCACAGGACATCTGGCGCGTGCAAAGCAATGTCTCCGGAGAAATGTGATTCGTTCAAGAACTTTGCCTTGTGGATAACGGTCGAGACTTCCTGTGCCCTTTCGAGGTACCGCGGATGCCTGCATGCAACGCAGTCACATGTCCGGGGTACCCAGCCCGTCTCCCACCCCTCGGTCCGCCAAATTGCCGCTTATGCATTCCAAAGTTTCGCGAACGCAGGTGTTTCACTTCCACGTATTTAATGATCCGACAGTGGGCTTGCCAGTTGTCACACGCTGAGCTGATTTTGTGAAATGTGATTCGTTCAAGAACTGTACTTTCTGGATAACAGTCGAGACTTCCTGTGCCCTTTCGAGGTAATGCAGATGTCTGCATGCAACGCAGTCACATGTCTGGGGTACCCTGCCCGCCTCCCGCCCCTCGGTCCGCCAAATTGACGCTTATGCATTCCAAAGTTTCGCGAACGCATGTTTCACTTTCTTGTTGTAGTGATTGCCATGACAGATAGATCAACCACATTTCTCGCGCATACCTTGTGTATGTAATACTGCGCTAATGCTGTTGCAGACCTCCTGATGTCTCAGTATACAGGTATAGCTTCCCTCATAAGTTAATCATAGTTGCGGTTCGGTTAAAGAAGAGACGTTATTTTCTGCAGCCCTGTCGCGTTCACAGCTGGGTGTTCGTGGGTGTATTGGAGCGGGAAAGAAAGAATGCAAATGAGATCTGAGCCGCAGTGGAAGGCTCCGGAAATTTCGACTACCTGGAGTTCGTTATCGAGCACTGACGTCGCCCTGTACACGTGCCTCTATCATGTCCGCCTCCATCACAAATTCAACCGCCGCGAAATAAATTCTTTGTTTCTGAAGCGGTCCTCACGCGACCGTCGCTTCCCGCTCTCACTGTTGAACGCTTCAAACGTGAGATGGCGCCACTGACTCGCATCTACTCCTGCCACGCGGTTCCGCATGTTTGTAGCCTCCGCTGGGGGGACGACAACGTGGCAGAGTCTTCGCGTGCATTGCAGCATTCGGTTTTTGCTGTTTGTGCGCTTATCTTAGCCCTTACTGGAGTTGTGGGTGTTGATCTGTGCCGCACGTCGAGCGACTGTTACTACGGGATGTTTTTCGAGGGCTACTTCAGGCACAAAAGGCGTGCAAGACACGGACACAAGAGGAGTGGACGATACGGACGGCGAACGAACGGCGTTCGTATATTGTACACTCCTCTTACTCGCGCGCCTTTTCTTTGCACTATGAACCATTACCAACTTCCTCAGGTTTCTCTCCTTTCGAGTTGGCAGTTACGTCCGGTATTCAAGGGGGCGCTAACAGTGCTAGCAGGCAACACTTTACCAGCCCTCCCAGAGACTGCAAAATGCTGCAGTATTTGTATTGCGCCTTTTGCGGTGGAGTGCCGCTGGACGGTACGAAGGTTTGCTTGAGTTTGCGTTTCTCAAATCTGTTATAATAATTACGGAGATTCTGTGGGCAGAAACCGCGATGCGATACTGAAACGTGATGTAGTATACACTAGGAAGCAATTTTGAACACCTGGTGGTCTTCAAATTTATATATACACGGGCGTCTACTGCTGGACTGTGCTCTGTAAAGGGGTCCTGAACCACCCTCCGGGCTTGGCAAAAAAACATATTCTTCGGCTTGCCTACGCTGTAACCAACATCTCAGTCAAATGCTGTAGTCATGCGCCAAGCGTAGCGTTCACAAGCGGAGCACAAAGCTTCCACTTCTTCAGGAGCCCTCAACTCAAAAAGCGGCTTCTCCTCACGCTTCTTGAATATGCTCTGTTTCGTCATAGAACATTTACAAGGAGCGTCGCTGCTATTGGCCGATGGCAGACACGCCCGCCTCGGCTGTGTGCGGGCCCTCACAGCGCGCCTTTTTCAAAACCATAAGCGCGTGCGTGCCGTGCGCTCGCTTCTCCTTGCGTTGTGAGCACCTATATAGGCAAAATAGTTGCTCGAAATATGTAAAAATATATTTGTTAATGCGCAAGCCTCATAGATGCCATTGGAAGGCGTCCGTAAACTACCTCGGCGTGGACGCGAACGGTGCGGTGCAAAAGTCCCCATAAATATAGTTTTCCAAGAAGCCAACAAATGCATCCCTGCAGCCTGTAATAAATCACAAATTAATCCCAAACTTTAATTCATCAGTGATTGTAGATGGTTTTATTCCCTATGGTACTGCAATGCGCCACCTTCTAGTACTCGTACTCAATAACATGGCTGGAGTCGAACCCAAAATATTTCTTCTATATGGTAGATTAAAGGACTAGGTCTGATTAGGGTGTACTTCGGTGGATTAGAGCTCATAAGGCGCATTAGGGTGGATTAAGACAGACTGAGGTGCATTAAGGTGGACTATGACATATTATAGAGCGGATTACGCTAGACTTAGATTAGGGTGAATTAAGGATTACAGCAGATTAGGGTTGACTAAGATAAACTAGTTTCGAATGAAATCATTACGTCTGTAATCTTTGGGTTAATTTGGCGTAACTTAATATTCTGAGCTTATTGAGACTTGACTTAGTCTCAACTTAATTAGTCAGGACCTTATTAGCGTTACACTAGTTAGACTCGGTCCAATTAACTTATACCTAATGACACGTTGTTTAATACGCTGGTCTTCATTAGTCATACTATAATTATGTTTGGGGTAATTAGTCATATCTTAATTATACGTGGCCTAATAAGTACAGGCCTAGTTACGCTGTTCTTTGACATATTATCTTAATTAGGTATCGCTTGATTAATACTACCTGAAATAGGCCTGATTTAATCAGTGTTAGCCTAATTAGTCCTGAAATGCTTAGTCTCAACTTAATGAGACTTGACCTTGAAGTCTTAGCATAATTTACCTTCGATTAATAAGTGCTACCTGAGGTTTGACTTAACAAGTAATAACCTAGCTGTGCGTGATTTAATTAGTGCTATTTAATTAAACACGGTCTAGTTAGAAGCTTGCTTACACTAGATTTGTTCATATCAGCTAAATTAGGCTTCTAATAATTAGATTTACCTTAATTAGACATGGTTTATTAGTGTCACGGCTTAATTATTTATAAATCATTAGTATCCGCTTAATTAGGTGTGACTTACTTGTCATAGCTCCATTCAGGTTGAATTAGTTCAGTTTGGCTTGGTTTGGCTTAGTTGGATTAGTCCTGTCTGAACTAGGCTTCAATTAATTATTCCTAATTAGGCTCCTTTGAATTATACTTAGCCTTACCTAACTAGTCCTAGGAATCTTAATTAGGCTCCATTGAATGAGACTTAGCCTTACCTAACTAGTCCTAGGGAGCTTTGTCTTTACTACAGCGTGGTAGTGTTATGCTAGCATTACATAGCTTAGTGGAGTTTTCGGCAGATTTCCCAGTTTCCCCAATAGCTTAAACAGCTTCACTGTTAAAATTCAACTAGTGTATTCACACATTAAATTAATCCGTCCATCTTACCGCATGTCAACGCACCTTATCCCACATTACCATGTCGGCAAGGGTCCGAGTTGTGAAGGGCTTCCTTTCGAATCATAGTAGTCACGTTCGAGCCCGACAGCATGATTATCCCGTTTACAATCACTAATCAACAATTAACTAACTTGGGGTTATGCAGGACAAGGTGGAGCAGCGTTGGTAGTTGCGCTGTTTGTCCTGACGCCGCGTTTTGCGCAATATCGACGACAAGCGGCGCACTGACAAAGTAAACGCTCACATCTGCGAGCCTAAACGTATGTGATGAACGAAAACGAAGCTTCGGAGGATCGAAAAAAAGAATGCGGTGATCGCGAGAGCACCGAGCCCAGGCGCGAAGCGAGCAGGCGGCCACAAGCGCGCTGCGAAGAAACAGTCCGCGGTAGTCGCGCGCTTTTCGTCAGCCATACTGACACGTCGCTGAAGTCTGGTGACGTAAAGCGGTGGGCGGGGCACCTCCTTCGACACCGCCCTAAGGAGCTCTGTACCCTCTATTCCGCAGAGTTGAGACAGGACTGGAAAGGGAAGTTTTCCGGTCGCAATATCTTCGCTACTAACCGTATTGAAAAATTCTTTCGGCTGTGAATTTCCGAGAGGCATTCAATACACACCCAGCCGTTTTCAAAACCAAGCCTGAGCGGTGGTTCAGGACCCCTTTAAATTTTCTGAAACCGCGTCTTCTGAGCTTTTCGCCTTCAACCAACGAGAAGAACGACGTCCCCAAGAGGCTTTTTCTTCCTAGCCACACTAAAATATGTTACATGGAAACGACTTCAATACGAATGGCTCGAGACCTCCGAGATACGCCCCGCCACGGTGGCCTAGGGGTTGTGCTACTCTGCTGCTGATCCGAAAGTAGCGGAATTGAATCCCGGCTGCGGCGGCTGTATTTTGATGGACGCGAAATGTTGAGGCCTGTGTACTGTCTGATGTCCGTGCAATTAAAGAACCCCCAGCTGGTGGAAAATTCCGGAGCTCTACACCGTGGCGTCTGTCATAATAATGTCAGCGTTTTTGGACGTGAAACCCCGGAAATCAATGAGTCTACAGAGTTTCGCTGTACGGGTCATTTCTTTGCACAACCCAAATATCATAACACAGCAGAGACTTCCGGAATATCTATCTAGAACTCAATTCTTCGCAAAGGCCTCAGATCATACATATATATATATATATATATATATATAGTTTTTTTTTCAAAAGAAGAGATTCACACGATTAAGAAAAAGAATATAAATTTACTGACGTTGCTGCCGGTGCACCGGCCTTCATCAGAGTAAAAGGCTGTTGCAGAGCACCCTCCTTTTCAGGGTACAGGAAGGGGAGAGAGTGCGGCTACAAAGGCGTATTCTGTACACGGAATGGCTATGAAGTCTTCCTGGACAGAACACGTGGTCGACTGCGGCGAGTCACGAGGCGACCCCGTAGCCTCTCAATTAAGAGCAAGGCGGCACACTTGCAACCCCGAGGGATTCTACTACCTGTATGTAACGCAACTATAAAGCCACTCTACATTGTAAAAATGGCAATCACCACAGCAGAAATGACAAAAAAAGGATAAAAAATAAAAATTTTAAAAAAAAAATAAAAATATAAAAATCAACAACAAAAGACCCCCCAAAAGACTGATTTATTGACAAACGGCCGAAATATCTTGTAATGAAAAATATATAAACCATGAAGGAAGAAAAATGGAAATAAAATGACAGATATATATTAAAAAAAAAACTTAAGTGCGAAAGAACGCATTGTAGTTGTTTGAAATGGCTTCCTCATAATCGCAATGCCCTAGACACTCGGGAAACATGTTAGTTTACCCGTGTTTTCATTAATGCCCGAGGTAGCGGCTTTGAACTTATAAATGAGGTAGGACTCACGAATCTCGCGGTCGTGGTCAGTCCGAAAGCCCGATTCCAGTATCATTGCCTTCAGGTCGCTAAATGAATGGCCGGGAAGGTGCACGTGCTTAGACAGGGGCAGATTCAAGGAATTTTTGGCGTGTGACTTGTGATTATTAAATCGTATTCGGAAAGGTGTTTCTGTCTGACCAATATATTGTTGATTACATTTAGTGCACTCAAGCAGGTAAACGACATTAGCCGTGTCACAAGTGAAGTTTCCTTTAATTTGTACAAAAAAGTCGGACGCGGTGCTTGTTGCTTTTTGTGTAGTTCTAATGTATGGGCAGACCTGGCAACGTGGCTTATTGCACGGCCTGCATCCAGTGCCACGACGTGGATTTAAAGTTGATTTAGTTAAGATGTCGCGTATATTTGTGTTTCGTCTGTACACGACATGAGGCGGTTCCACGAATATGCGTTTGAGGCGATCACTTTGAGTAAAAATATTACGATGCTATTTAAGAATAGCTGACACCTTTGGCAGCGACGGAGAGTAAGTAAGTATTAAGTTAGTCTTGTGTTCCCTGCTTGATGACTGATTTTTGAGAATTTCGGCGCGGTCAAGCATGTCGGCGCGAGTTATAGCATCGTCAATTATTTTTTCCGGGTATTTCTGTTTGAGGAGGACCTTTTTCATTTGTGCACAGTTATGATCGAAATCTTCTTTTTTTGAACATATGCGTTCAAATCGATGTGCTTGACTTGGAAACTCCCTCATTCCTCTCAGCCCAGTAGCTGGTAAATTGTATCTTCTACCTAAGATTCATAAAATCAACAACCCAGGCCGGCCTATTGTTTCTGGGGTGGGCACCGTCACTGAAGCCATTTCGCTATACGTTCATAACCTAATTCGGCACATCCCACCTACTTATCCATCTTACATAAAAGACACTAACAATTTTCTTTCTGACATTATGAATCTTACAGTACCTGCTAATTGTCTACTTGTAACCCTTGACGTCTCCTCTCTATACACTAATATTCTCCATGGTGATGGAATCAGAGCGGTTTTGAAAGCTTATGAAGAGTCGCAGGTCGATAAATCTGTTGACTGTTATACCCTCCGCACACTTCTGAAGTTGATTCTCGAATTCAACAACTTTGAGTTCGATGGAACTCACTACGTGCAAGTGAGCGGAACGTCAATGGGAACGAGAATTGGCCCTAATTATGCCAATATCTTTATGGCAATACTCGAAGAAAAATTTCTGAGCTCTCGCAACTTAAAGCCACTGTACTATAAACGTTACGTAGATATCTTTTTAATTTGGCATCACGGAGAAACCGATCTATTAGAATTCATCATCGACTTCAATTCTGCTCATTCGACTATTTCTTTTTCTCATCAACACTCTAGGCAGAGCATAAACTTCTTGGATGTGACCGTGTCGCTTTCGGAAAACAAGTTGGTTTGCAACCTTTATAGGAAACCAACGGATACTAATCAATACTTACATTTTCATAGTAGTCATGTGCGGCACTACAAGACAGGCATCCCGTGCAGTCAAGCACATTGATTTAAACGCATATGTTCAAAAAAAGAAGATTTCGATAATAACTGTGCACAAATGAAAAAGGTCCTCCTCAAACAGAAATACCCGGAAAAAATAATTGACGATGCTATAACTCGCGCCGACATGCTTGACCGCGCCGAAATTCTCAAAAATCAGTCATCAAGCAGGGAACACAAGACTAACTTAATACTTACTTACTCTGCATCGCTGCCAAAGGTGTCAGCTATTCTTAAAAAGCAGCATAATATTCTTACTCAAAGTGATCGCCTCAAACGCATATTCGTGGAACCGCCTCGTGTCGTGTACAGACGAAACACAAATTTACGCGACATCTTAACTAAATCAACTTTAAATCCACGTCGTGGCACTGGATGCAGGCCGTGCAATAAGCCACGTTGCCAGGTCTGCCCATACATTAGAACTACACAAAAAGCAACAAGCACCGCGTCCGACTTTTTTGTACAAATTAAAGGAAACTTCACTTGTGACACGGCTAATGTCGTTTACCTGCTTGAGTGCACTAAATGTAATCAACAATATATTGGTCAGACAGAAACACCTTTCCGAATACGATTTAATAATCACAAGTCACACGCCAAAAATTCCTTGAATCTGCCCCTGTCTAAGCACGTGCACCTTCCCGGCCATTCATTTAGCGACCTGAAGGCAATGATACTGGAATCGGGCTTTCGGACTGACCACGACCGCGAGATTCGTGAGTCCTACCTCATTTATAAGTTCAAAGCCGCTACCTCGGGCATTAATGAAAACACGGGTAAACTAACATGTTTCCCGAGTGTCTAGGGCATTGCGATTATGAGGAAGCCATTTCAAACAACTACAATGCGTTCTTTCGCACTTAAGTTTTTTTTTTAATATATATCTGTCATTTTATTTCCATTTTTCTTCCTTCATGGTTTATATATTTTTTCATTACAAGATATTTCGGCCGTTTGTCAATAAATCAGTCTTTTGGGGGGTCTTTTGTTGTTGTTTTTTATTTTTTTAAATTTTTATCCTTTTTTGTCATTTCTGCTGTGGTGATTGCCATTTTTACAATGTAGAGTGGCTTTATAGTTCCGTTACATACAGGTAGTAGAATCCCTCGGGGTTGCAAGTGTGCCGCCTTGCTGTTAATTGAGAGGCTACGGGGTCGCCTCGTGACTCGCCGCAGCCGACCACGTGTTCTGTCCAGGAAGACTTCATAGCCATTCCGTGTACAGAATACGCCTTTGTAGCCGCACTCTCTCCCCTTCCTATACCCTTAAAAGGAGGGTGCTCTGCAACAGCCTTTTACTCTGATGAAGGCCGGTCCACCGGCCTCAACGTCAGTAAATTTATATTCTTTTTGTTAATCGTGTGAATCTCTTCTTTTGAAAATATTTATTCGGGCTCAGGGATATCTTCTTTCTGAACTATATATATATATATATATATATATATATATATATATATATATATATATATATATATATATATATATATGGGTCGTGCGCATTTGTTTGTCTGTACTGGTTTCTACAACAAAGAAATTTACCAAGACATATTAGGCTGAATATTATTCGTTAAAAATAGCGCCATTTCTGCACCTCTGGGCATGTCTTTCTATTTTTACTGATCACCATTTAGGGAAACTGGGCCTATGAACTGATATTTTAGTACGAATATTCATGTGAGCCGCTGATACCGTTTGGTGCCAGAGAACTACGAAAGCTTGTCCGAGAGTCGCAAAATTGTACGCTAGAAGAGAAGCTCAGGGGAAGATGGATGCTTCAATGGATGAAAAGATCTCAAAATACGATATAAAACAAGGAATGTCGCAAGAGCCAACGTTTCGAAAAACTGACTTGTCTGCGTCAGGGCGGCGACTGCCTTCTCCAGCGTTCGTTTATGTACGCCTTTGCACACTCTCCCCCGTTCTCAGAAAGAAAGAAGAAGAGGAGCACATGAGAACATTAACAAAAAAAAGGGGGGGGATAGGGCGTAGGGGAAGTTGGGTGGCAGGTGTTAGCGCGAGTAATATAAATGGCAAGAGCGAAAGCTTCCAAAGAATCTGCTCCTTGCACATATCTTGGAAACGCATTGTGTGCGCAGTGCTAGAAAGCAGGATGAAAAAAATTGGCAGATCCCAAGTGCAGTGGGAATTAAGGAAATGCGAAGCACGCATCAGGAACATAAACTGGATCTGCATTGTTGTCTCGCTATACCGATTTTGGTACCTCTGAAGGCCATGCGGAAAAGTCCTTTCTGCAGCCTTTTCTGGCGCAGAGCGCGATGCCGTCCGAACATGGCGTCCGAGAAGGAACCCAAGGCCAACAAGCTCAATACCAGTCATGGGCACGTTACCGGTAAAAAGTAACAGTGTTACAGTTACAGTTACCTAAGCCAGAAAAGTAACTATGTTACAGTTACAGTTACTCAGCTTCCAAAAGTAACTTGTTACAGTTCCAGTTACTGTTAAAAAGTAACGTCGTTACTTTTCCGTTATTGTACAAGATTAATACACCGCAAACGAAATTATCTAGTTCTTTCAACGGAAACGTATGAAGGCGTGCGGTTAGTTGAAGTTGCTCGTAGCAAAGCGTCAGATAAAAGTAACGGAATGGGCTCACTCAAAAGCCCAACACCAGCAATCGTTGCGTGCGCCTCATTTGGTGCAGCAACTTCTTTATTGATTGTCGGGAATTTATTTACAAAAAAAGAAAAAAAGACAGATTCCACGTGCAGTGGAATCAAGGAAATGCACAGCATACATCAGGAACGTAAAATGGAACTGCATTGTTGTCTCGCTATATCGATTATGGGTACATATGAAGCTGAAGAAACGGCCGCAAGAGCATCAAGACTGTGCCATGTAAAACGTGCCGCTCATGACACGCATGTCATGATTATAATGTTATCGCCTGTCATTTACGTTCGTCATGCAGCCGTGCACGTGCCATGGCAATTTTGGTGTACATCCCATTAACGAAACGCGTGGCATGTAAAACATGCCGTGCATGTCGCCATTTTCATGTTCTTAGGACGTGTCACCCATGGTCGTCATACATTGTTGTCTCGCCATACCAATTTTGGTATATATATCAAGTTAACGAAACAGCCGTGAGGGCACTAAGACCGTGGCACGCAAATCATGCCGCTTATGAGAAACACGTCATGATTTTTGTGTCATGTTGTTGCATACAAATTTTCCTATGCACCCCATTAACGAAACGGCCAGGAGAGCACAAAGTCGTAGGCGGCCAGGTAGATATACGCTCAAAGTCGCCGAAGTTCGCTAAGAAATGCCTCGCATTTAATATGTTCGGACAGCCTGGTGCCACGAAGCACTGCTGCACGTTCGTAAATGAAATGGAAGTTCATCCTCAGACGCGACAAAGAGGATAGGCCCCTTCGAGCCACATTGCTGCCGGCACTTCGGGAAGTGCTTCTTGGAAGTACCGCCGCTTTGAGAACTGAACTTGTGCGAGGCATTGAAAAGCGTCTGTTTCCAGGTGGTTTCCGCGCAGGTGGTCATGAAGAAATGGCTGGCCACGCAAAAAAAAATTAAGGACGCGGCACCGGCCTCTGAACAACAGTGACTTTCGTCACTCAGGCCGAACATACTGC
Organism: Hyalomma asiaticum; assembly: GCA_013339685.2. NCBI lineage: Eukaryota > Metazoa > Arthropoda > Arachnida > Ixodida > Ixodidae > Hyalomma > Hyalomma asiaticum. The sequence continues at coordinate 70,186,002 of CM023487.1, read as the reverse complement.
GGTGTCGCGCACCTTTCCCTGCATGGGGGCGGGGAGAAGACCCTTCCCCGCCCTTTTTTGTCGCCAGCCGGTGGTGCTTTGCTTGATTCGTAGAAAAAAAGTCTTCATTTCTGACCTGGAAATACGTCAGCACATCTACACACACACAAAAAAAAAAAAGAAAGCCAACAGATCTCCGTGTCCTGCGCAGCATCGCGATACAAACGATACATCGTAAAAGCATTCCACTAGTGAAATACAAATACATTTTGCAAATTTACCTAGATACAGAGAGACACATAGTCATAAATATTTAATAACAGAAACATCGCGATAGTCTTGTATCGCGATACTGCCGAGCCCTGCTTTTAAGAAGTGTTACTGCTGGATATTTTTATAAAGGAAGTAACTGTAACGGTATTTACAGTTACAGTTACCGTGTAAAAAGTAACACTGTTACAGTTACAAGTTCCTCTGAATTAAAAGTAACTAGTTACAGTTATAAGTTACTGAAAAAAGTAACTAGTTACCGGTAACGCGTTAGTAGTAACTAGTTACTGCCCAAGACTGCTCAATACCCACTACACTCTCCTACTTGTCGTCTTCACCGCGACGCCCACAATATTCAACATCCTCCGCCCCGATAAATGTGTAAGTCTGCTTGTGGTGGATAGAGATAGAAAAATAGAGAAAGGAGCGTGGCAGCTGATGAGGAACGCCGCAACGGTCGGCGTCCAGAAGCACGAGGGCCGATGGTAGCTTGGACAGCGTCTCCAAGCTGCAGGGAAGAAGACGGTTCGCCGGCGTTGAAAGAGCGTCCCGGCCGGACACAAACGCTTGGGCTCGCCCCCGAAGCTCGACAGCTCAAGCCTGTCCACGGGCACGGGAACATCTTTCAATGGCTGCAGGTGACGGAGACTTTGCCTGGATCAGATGGCTGCCCCCAGGTCTCGCACGCCTCAGGCGGGCACCGCGGCTCGGGTCCGTAACCCGACAGCCCAGTAGCGTGGCCGGTCTTCTCCGCTGGTCACTCTCTGTTCTCTCCCTGGTCTCTCTCTGGTGTCTCCTGGTCTCTCCTCTGGTCTCTCCCCTCTCGCCAGTTCGCTTGGAGCTTTTTATCGCCCATCTACATCGTGGGCCTTCCCTATTGGTGATCTTGTGCCTTCGTGCTGACTTCTTATTGATCCGAGCTATATTTGTGGCCTTCTCGGATAGGTGCTGCTTTTCTTCATTAATTTTTTAGCGCGATCGTGCCAACGTCGTCTTCATCTTCGTCCATTTATTTTAATAGCGCGCACTTTTAAGTGCTAACACTTCACTCATCACGACATCCCAGCGTGCGGCAGAGAATTCCGGCAGAGAGAAGGGCGATCTAGGGAAAGAGAGAACTACGTAAACACCTGGAGGTTTCTTCGTGACGTTCGGTCTCTTCGTGGTGGGTTTTCTGTGCGACAAAGGCATGCGCCTCGAGGATATCTTCTTGCGAAGGGATTCGCGCAAAACAATTTTTGTGGGACTTTAAAGTGGACAGTTTCAGCGTTCTCGGCAGGTAGAACTGATAAAGACTCCGCCAACGAGCCGTGATGTGCGAGCAAGCATGTTGCGCTTGCAGACATGCTGCAGGGCTATGCTTATATTCGCTGATTCCACATTCCTTATCCGGGATGCACATGCACCGGATAATGAAGACAGATAATGGAAGAAAGACAAGGAAAGCAAATAAAACTGCAGAGACAAAGAAAGAAGGAAAATGAAGTTGCAGCCCGTGCCAGTTATGTCAACATTAACGATTAAAACATAGCTTCGCCGTGCCCACCGTTCTTGCATCGCGGAACTGGCTTTAAATTTGAACTTGAACTTCTTTGGCGACCCATATGTATTCTCGCGGAGTCATGCCCATGGATATAACTTTAACACCATTCATTGCTGCAACATAGCAAACATATGGCAGGCCATTTCAATGGCATCTTCGCGTCCACGTTCCAATGCCATCTTTGAATGCCATCTTTTTTTTCTCCATCATCTTGCGATGCTTTTGAACGACGACTTCTACTATCATCCTTCAGAATTGAATTTCGTTACTTCGCGCATTCGAACCATTTGCAATGCTTTCTCCGTGTTGAATTATCTGCTGAGTCATTCATTTGCTTCCTTTGTCATGCTCATGACTATGACATTCAAATGATCGTTACTCCTTCCTTCACTTAGTTGCACCCCCTAACCCTTTCCATCGCTTGTGAAGTGGTTTATTTTTCGGTGAGTCATGGTGGCTGTGCTAAGACACGGTCATGATTTCGTCGCCATTTTATCCAACTGTCACTAATGTTACCAGCGTAACTTTTGTTCATTTCAAGTGACTTTAATTTTTTTATGTTTTCCTTCTCGACCAATTAACTCGTTTTCCCCAAGTGTCATCTTTACAAAAAATTATTCAACATTACGGTCATGTGTTGATCTTTATATTCTTCTGTTGTGATCTGTTGTCGAACATGTAATGCTGATTATTTGTAATTATCTTAGCAAACCATCGCCTCTTTTTGCAGCCACTGGAGATATCTTTATTGCTTTTTTTGAGATTACATGCTCATTTATCGATACGCCACTTCGAAAAGATTCGCATAAGAATCTAGCCTTGGAAAAGAACATGAACAACTGGCAAAATAAATGCATCAGTTGTAGAATGATAAATGGTCAAATGGCAATCAATTTTGGCAATGCTATGGAGCTGTCGAAGTGATATACATACATATGTACATTTTTATTTGCCTCTTCTTTTTATTCCTACGGTCTTCTGGGCGTGGGTAGATTGCAAAATTCGGCAGCGCGGAAGCGGGAAGTGTAGAAGGCGAACACCACGCCGCTTGCACTGGAGCGAAAATTGAGCTTGACACGAACAAAAACAGCGAAATGATTTTTTCTTCTACACGCACGGTGTGGCACAGGCGACAGCTTCCCTACACGATTTCTATCCAACTCTAGTCTGCTTCAGAAGTTCCGTGCAGCACTGTGGAAGCTACAGGCCTCTTCGGCCAAACCGGAGGGCCAACACATGTTAATCGTGTCCTTCCGCGGATTGTCACCTGCCATTGGCGGGCGCCGCAGTGGCAGCTGCCGTCTTGCAAGGGGGAGGATGAAGCGGGGCCACTATTGGCAGTTACGGCTCGCAGGTGCATGTCGGAACATTGACATTTCGTCTCGCTTGGGAAGAATACGTCGCTTGATGGCCTCCTAGCCTTCGTTCGGCTGAACGGAACTAGAGCAGAGTATAGAAGAGTGCATCGCCGCGCCAGTGGCGTTCTGAATTAGTCACTGTGATGAGTAGTTAGAAGGCAATCTCGATGAAATATGGCGCTTCTCTGTTGAAGAACCGTGAATAAGTGCTGTTTACAGGAAACTCTACAAGCGAGCGTTGGTTAATGTAAAGCGAACAGGCGAGAACGCTTTATACAGGACTTCACGTGCATCAGTTCTGAAGTGTTTTACAACGTTGTAAACTGCGCAAAAAGACGAGCACTGGCGTAAGACACACACAGCTCGCCGCGAGCACAACTGCGCACACACACACACACACAGAGAGAGAGAGAGAGAGAATATATTTTTAAGAATAGATTTTTAGCGTATCACGGGAAGTTGGAAGTTCCTCACCGGATGACCAGAAACTCAGTGGACAGCATTATTATAAGGACATTGCGTTTTTAGACACCCTCACATCGTCAGTGACATTATGACACGCACAATATTTAGTGCGCTATGACGCCGTAAATAAAGAGGCCATGAGAGTTTTTGGGGCTGATAGACTGACAAAAGTTACCATCTCGGCTAATTCTACTGGGGATTCAGTGCAAAATGATTCTGTCACTTTTGGTTCTTTTCAATTGGCTTGCGTAAACTCAGAATACAGGCCATATCGACCATGAATCAACCAACGCGTATGGAATTTTCTTTTGTTTTCTCTGTAACCGTGGTGCTAAACCTATTTTTAACAACGGTTCCAAGAAAGACTAGAAAGTACTAGATCAAATTTATTTTGCGCTGCCTCGAAAGGACTTACGCATCTCTCAGCGCAGCCATTAGTAAACTTTGTTATCCTGACCCGTTCCTCAACAAGGAATTATCTTTCGCTCAGCTACGACTTTCTGGAGGAGCTGGAAGCTCCGACGTTGATTAGCGCCTCGGGCGCGCTCGTCGCCGGTGCTCTTCCCTGCGCCACTTTTTTCGAGTGCCTCATTATTAAAGGAGACCCCTGTCAAGTCTCTCCAGCCGTTTCTTATACGGGAATGCGTAGGCCTCGTGGTCTCTAGCGGGAAACTGCTGTGCGCAGTAGGGACATGCGCAATTATTTTTCGTGGAACTACACCGGTGCTTTAGTGCCCTGGCGGTGTGTAGCAAAATATATACAGATTTGCACTTAATACTTCAGCGAGGCTTTCACAAAAAAAAAGAGTAACATCGAAGGCCATTCGCCTCTGTGAAAATGGTTGCAACAGTGAAGCGGTTTTCTTATCGTCGTTCTTGGCGTGCTGACGGGGGTGTCAAGATATTCATGTTATGACCTATCAGCTATGTTAGTCATACCGCCCTCCATCCTTGTCGGCTTTTCTTACTCGATAGTTCATGACATTATCATGTGGTTTCTTTTTTTTTCTTTCCTTGATTTCATTTCGCAATACGGAAGTTCAAGCGGCGGCTGAGCTGCAGCTCTGAGCAGGTAAATTTCTACGCTTTATCATGTATTGGCCTTGTCATAATCACTGTTACCTAGCAGTGGGATAAAATCAAGAGTAAGTCGAGCAGGGCAGTGGGGAGTAGGGGAACTAGAGGGGGGTTCCCTTTTCCCTACCGCGTATCACGACAAAATCAGCCTATGCACGCACGGCCTTGTCATTAACCAGCTGTGCGGTTAAAGAATGGTGTTCGCTGCTCTTCCCCTAAATAGATGTATGTATTGTAGACTAAAGAAGAGAAGGGGAGAAAGGGAAGACATCTTGCTTCCACCGCCAGTGCATGTAGACATTGTGATGATTAAGCAGGTTATTTTTACCTTTGAGGTGACCGAGGCGTCGCCTCAAGACACTCAAAGAAGGACGACTCTCTCAGGTGAAGCCTCCGAGAGTCTAATTGAGGACAAAGCCGTTTTCCACACACACACACACACACACAACACACACACACACACACACAAGCTTTTAATTCATATGTTGCAAATAGAGAAAAACTAAAGGACAAGCACTTGAGAGAGAACGAAAGCATAACAGAATTGAGTAAATTTCTAATAAGTCTCTATAGGCGCTACGAGAGTCCTGGCAGTTTTTAGTCTTTAAAGGTCCGGTAGTGATGTCCGGTGGCGACGTGGCAAAGGAAGTTGATGGCTCACCAAATCGTTGATCGGCTGGATTGACAAGTGGATGGGCTACGTGCAGCAGGCTCGCGAAAAGGACCGCACCAAATGTCTCGTGGCGACGGAGGAAGTGGGCGGCTAGGCGGCTCGATGAGGTGGTACCGGCATCTTGGCCAGGCATCTGAACGTGGATCTCGGACCCGTAGCCCGACTGTACCAGCTATGCCTACGGGCACAAGATTAAGTCCTCGCCTGGAGCTCGCGAGTCGCTGGAGTTCTAATGCCTGGGATCAGGTCAGCAGGAGGTCCCGGTCAGGTGAAGCCTTTGTTGCTCGGGTCCGGAACCCGACTGCCGTCTTCAACGCCCAGCTCGGTGGGCGATCCGCTGCCTTCCGTTGCCTTTCTCGAACTCTCCTTGCTGGAACTCCCTGAAGAATCCGATGCTGCAAGCTTTTCTTTCCCTTTTGCTTAGTTGTTATTTTCTGATTGGCGGCTGCTGCGTTCTCGTGTCCGTCAGCTATTCGCCGCTGGGAATTCCGTGTGTGTTTCCGGTTGGTTGCTTCGTTTTACTTTATTTCATTTTGCAACGCCCCGGCTTTCGTTGTTCTTCTTCTTTGTCGTCTTTCATGTTCTTGTTATTCGGTCCACACGGGTCTTTCGTCGTCGTCTTCGTTTTCGTTGCGTTACTCATGTTTTCCACGTGCACCTTTCATAATCACTTTCTGGTCGCGCACTCCACATATCACAGATATCACTTAGGCCCACCAGTTTAGCTTTCGAATGACTTACATCGAGAATACGCAGGTACGTGCACGGCCACTGAATCTGTGATACGTGGGTGCATTTAATCTGTTCTTGTGTGGAGAAGCACGAACGCGCCTAATTCTTTTTAAATTTTTTTTTGTGTCCACGAATGTCACCGACTTTTTAGCACCTTCGGATAGTTCCGTAACTATGTAGAAAGGGCTTCGGGCATGTGTATATCAATATCGCGTTGCGCAGTGTCCACACTTCAGTCGCTCTTCCCTTTCCGTGGCCCGCACACTCCCGAAAAGTGTGCCTTGAGGGCTGGGCGCTGTTAACTGTTCGGCTTACGCGATAGCGGCCAAGTGAATCATTGTGAAAGGCAAAATATTGGCGGCAATAAACATTGTGTTTGTATGATGGCTACCTCGTCCCTGTCTGCTATAAGGAAACTGCATTCGGCCTAAGCTTCGCCTTCAGAAGCGGAACGCAACACTGAAAGGGCTTCTTTACCGTCTCCTCCGTCTCATGCGGCACAGGCAGAACACTAGAATACAGTGAATCGACCAACATCGAGGCGGATTACACTATAATTTTAGGGGCGAAGCTCCTTAAGGTTTGGGGCTGTCCGTGCGTTGTAGTAGCACGTTACCTATTAGGAACGCGCTACTAGGAGGGCGCGTGTGGGAGGCGCGCGAGCTCTCTCACTCTTCCATCTATTTTCTTGTGAGAGAGAGAGAGAGACAGAGAGAGCGAAAGGCGCGCGTTGACTATGGAAACGCTCTTTCTCGATGAACGCTCTACCAGCTCGCAAAGAAGGAGAACGCGCCCTCACCCGCGAGAGACAACGTTGGCGCAGGCAGCGTCTTCTAGCGAGTTTCTTGATTGAAAAATACCGACTGCTCACGCTGGAGAACCGTTCACCGGCCACCCCTATATATATATATATATATATATATATATATATATAGGCACAGGATCTTGACTCGCAATGAAGTGCCGGTGGGAGCTTTCACTTGTGCGTAGTTGAGCCATAAGGATTCGTAGCGTGCGCGTTAACTAAATTAGTCGTGTACCAGGCAAAGTGGTTTACCTCGGTGAGAGACTCAGAAATCATTTTAAATAACACAATGAACGCTGTGTTCAAACCGAAACCGAAACGGATAGGCGCATACATCGAGAACACGCAGGTACGTGCGCGGCCACTGAATCTGTGGTAGGTGGGTGCATTTAATCTGTTCTTGTGGTGGAGAAGCACGAACACGCTTAACTTTTTAAAAATTTTTTAAATGCCAAGCATTTCTTAGCGAACTTCGGCGAGTTGAGCGTATCCTATCTATCTATCTATCTATCTATCTATCTATCTATCTCTCTATCTATCTATCTATCTATCTATCTATCTATCTATCTAATCTAGCCGCCTACGATTTTGTGCTCTCCTGGCCGTTTCGCTAATCGGATGTTTACGAAATTGGTATGCCACACCATGACTACATGACGAACATAAATGACAGGTCATAACATGAAAAGCATGATATGCATGTCATGAGCGGCATGATTTACATGCCACGGTCTTAGGGCTGTACTGGCCGTTTCGCTAACGAGATGTATGCGAAAATTGGTATGGCACAACATGACTGCCTGACGAACATAAATGGCAGGTGTGGGCGTTTATTAAGCGCGTCTTCATCATCTGTATTTTATCATCATCACCATGCGTTCTGCGTATCTTCTTCATCGCTGGTGTGTGATCATCATCATAGTGTTTTGCGCCCAGCGCGTTGGCATCATCGAGCGACCTGCCGAGCTACGGAGAATTGTTGTTGTTTTGTGGGGTTTTACGTCCCAAAACCAGTTCTGATTATGAGAGACGCCGTAGTGGAGGGCTCCGGAAATTTCGACCACCTGGGGTTCTTTAGCGTGCACTGACATCGCACAGCACACGGGCCTCAACATTTCGCCTCCATCGAAATGCAGCCGCCGCGGCCGGGATGAGCTACGGAGAATAAACGTCGACCAAACCGAGGCCTCATACAGGTCATAACATGAAAATCATGATCTGCATATCATGAGTGACATGATTTACATGCCACGGTCTTAGTGCTCTCCTAGCCGTTTCGCTAATGGGATGTATGCGAAAATTGGTATGGCACAACATGACTGCTTGACGAACATAAATGGCAGGTCATAACATGAAAATCATGACATGCGTGTCATGAGTGACATGATTTACATGCGACGGTCTTGGTGCTCTCCTGGCCGTTTCGTTAATGGGATGTATACGAAAATTGGTATGCCACGACGTGACAGCATGGCGAACATGACTGACAGGTCACAACATGAGAATCATGATATGCATGCCATGGGCGACATGATTTACATGCCACGTGTTTCGTTAATGGGATGTGTACGAAAATTGGCACGCCACAAGATGACTGTATCATGAACGTAAATGACAGGTCATAACATGAAAATCATGACATGCATGTCATGAGCGACATGATTTACATGCCACGGTCTTGGTGCTCTCTTGGCCGTTTCGTTAGTGGGATGTGTAGGAAAATTGGTATGCAACATTATAACTGCATGACGAAGATAAATTACAGGTCATAACATGAAAAGCATAACATGCATGTCATGGGCGGCATGATTTGCATGCCAGGCGTTTCGTTAATGGGATGTATACCAATCATCTTTAAAGCAAAAGCTTTTTTAAGCGCACGTGAAACGTGGACAAAATAGCGAAGAATAGTGACAGGACAGCGCTTAACTCACAACTGAATTTTTATTGAACAGCAGAACATTTAAAAGCACAAGATAACATGTTGCACATGCGCAGTGGAACCAGAGGCCCAACTGCCTTCAGAGCCATGACGACGAAAACAGCATAGTAAACTAACAATCTTCACTTATCTAGAAATTCGAACTCCTTAAAAGGACAGAAAGTTGAGCGAGTTGGTAACATTCCATAATCAAAAGAAGAGGCGTGCAGGACACGGACACAAGAAGAGCAGTGAACAACACGAACGTTCGTGTTGTTCACTGCTCTCCTTGTGTCCGTGTCCTGCACGCCTCTTCTTTTGATTATCGAACTCCTTATCATGTAACAGGATGGAAGGCTGGCTCTCGTCGGACGGATCAGTCGCGCACGGTGGAAACCGAGGCGACAGCGACGCGCGCGTTTCTTCGCTGCTTTCCGGGCGTCCTGCGAACCACACGAACGCTCGCGGCGTCGCCCTTTGGAACAGTTTGCCGCAGGTTTGGAGCGCGCGTCTCAAAGGAAATAAAACGAAAGGTGGGACGGGCGGTCGCTGCTGCTATAGAGTTGGACGCGCATCGCGTTCGCGTATTTTCCTGTCACAGTCTGCCCAATTTTGCTTCTTCTCTCCGCGAGGCAGTGCATTCTGGCGCTGATGTGGCACATGGAAAACTCGACTGCACGGAGCCTATACGAAAATTGGTTTGCCACAACATGACTGCATGACGATCATAAATGACAGGCCATAACATGAAAATCGTGACATGAATGTCATTAGCGGCATGATCTACATACCACTCGTTTCCTTAAAGGGATGAATACCAAAACTGATATGGCACAACACGACTGCATGGCGAACGTAAATGAAAAGCCATAACGTTAGAATCATGACATGCGTGTATGAGCGGCATGGTTTACATGCCACAGTCTTGGTGCTCTTGTGGCCGTTTCGTTAACTTCATATATACCAAACTCGGTATAGCGAGACAACATTGCAAATCCATTTTACGTTCCTTATGCGTGCTTCGCATTTCCTTGATTCCCACTGCACGTGGGATCTGCCAATTTTTTTGTCTGCGAATGCCACCGACTTTACATTACCTTCGGATAGTTCCGTAACCACGTAGAAAGGGCTTCGGACATGTGTATATCAATATCGCGTTGCGCAGTGTCCACGCTTCAGTCGCTCTTCCCTTTCCGTGGCCCGCACACTCGCGAAAAATGTGCCTTGAGGGCTGGGCGCTGTTAACTCTTCGGCTTACGTGATAGAAGCCAAGTGAAGCATTGTGAAAGACAAATTATGGCCGCAATAAACATTGTGTTTGTATGATGGCGGCCTCGTCCCTGTCTGCTATAAGGAAACTGCATTCGGCCTAAGCTTCGCCTTCAGAAGCGGAACGCAACACTGAAAGGGCTTCTTTACCGTCTTCTTCGTCTCATGCGGCACAGGCAGAACACTAGAATACACTGAATACACCAACATCGAGGTGGATTATACTGTAATTTTAGAGGCGAAGCTCCTTAAGGTTTGGGTCTGTCCGTCCGTTGTAGTAGCGCGTTACCTACTAGGAACGCGCTACTAGGAGGGCGCGTGTGGGAGGCTCGCCCACGGCGCGTTCCTCCCGGCGCGCGAGCTCTCTCACTCTTCCATCTGCTGTCTTGTGAGAGAGAGAGAGAGAGAGACAGAGACAGCGAAAGGCGCGCGTTGACTATGGAAACGCTCTTTCTTCGATAAACGCTGTACCTGCTCGCAAAGGAGGAGAACGCGCCCTCACCCGCGAGAGACAACGTTGACGCAGGCAGCGTCTTCTAGCGAATTTCTTGAGTGAAAAATACCGACTGCTCGCGCTGGAGAACCGTTCACCGGCCACCCATATATGCGTATATATATATATATATATATATATATATATATATATATATATATATATATATATATATATAGATTTCACTTGTGCGTAGTTGAACCATAAGGATTCGTAGCGTGCGCGTTAACTAAATTAGTCGTGTACCAGGCAAAGTGGTTCACTTCGGTGAGAGACTCAGAAATGATTTTAAATAACACAATGAACGCTGTGTTCAAACCGAAACCGAAACGGATAGGCGCTTCGGGAAGCGTGTGCGGTGACGTCACAGCCTCCTCGCCAACAGAAATGTGTAACTGGTGCCATAAAAATGACAGTTGCGAGATCACGCGACGATGTATTTAGCTATGCCAGCTTTTATGAACTGGGAAATGACGATCTGAGCGCTGAAGTGTCGCCGTTGTGCTTTGGACAGCCCGCCTGCTCGGGTAGGCATCATTGAAGGTAATGACGTCAAAAACGCAGGGTAAGCGCGCAGGAATCTTCTAATAAATTTTAAAGTTCCTTTTCACGAAAACCAAATGAAATTCGACTGCTTGGCTCGGCGTGGATTATCACAATACCGAGAGGATATATTGCAAATTACATTGAGATCCGTGGACAATGAGCATCGCCGGAGGCCGGAGTTGCCCTTTAAATGCACAATGTGTAGCGATGAAGTTGAAAGGCACGCGTCTGATTCCATGCGTATAGATTCAATTGTTGTAATCGTTTTGAGAATTTAAAAAGCGCGCGAGATTTAATGGACTAGCGATTGTGCATTCTGAGATGTGCGCCTTCGTACACACTAAGAACGAACCGTGGATGACGGACGCAGTGAGTCCGCGCCGAATTAGTGAAAAAGGGGCAACCACACTTTTTTTCCCTTTCGACCGGTCAATGCCCGAGGTCTACATACGTCATCGATGCTTCGTTCTTAGAACGTTTAAGGGTTCTTAATGACGCAGGGCGAAAGCGTTACTCATGTGGTACTTTTCCAAATCTCGTAAACCCCATAAGCAACCCCAAAAAATTAAAAAAAAGAGACATGTCACGTATTAGCTTTCAAATACATTGCGTACTTGAGCGCTGAAACTTCACAGCTTCATCACTAAACACACTGCATTAAAAGCCACGCTTTAAAAACTGGCGAAATACTAATTTTCAATAATTAGCTGAGGGTGTCATCAAAAAAAATATTCTGGTGTGACCAAAACGTCAATTTATAATACTAAGTTGCTTGCATCACCGTAGCGCTAACTTGGATTTTTTTAAAGGGTAACGCTATGTAGCTGCAACATCATGTGTACTACCTGTAGTTCTCCAGCGCTAGCGAGCCGACGACGGTTGCCTCAGCGCTTGCTGGCCTTGCAGGGACGCTTGCCTCGCACTCGGAGAGAGAGAGAGAAAACATTTATTTAAATGAAAAGAGGGATCTTCCTCGTAGGGTGGAGCCCTTAGTTCAGGGCCCCATTGGCTCAGCCGACGCTGCTCCCGCGGCGCTGAGCTGGTCAGCGCAGTCTCCCAGGAGGAATGTGATGGTGATGGGATAGGGGAACAGCCCGGTGGACATGGGCATTATCACGTGCAGTGGTATACTGTGGGCTGCGCTCCACAGTAGGGACAGTATGAGGGATATTTTGTGGGATGAAAGAGGTGTAGGGTGAAGAGGCATGGGAAGGAATTAGTCTGTAGTTGCCGCCACGCGACAGCTTCCTCCCGGGTGAGGGAATGGTGTGGTGGGGGGAAATAACGTCGGCTTTGTCTGTAATGTTCTAGAGTGTCAGCGTAGTTCAATGGTTCTGTTGGTGCGTCGTCTGGATTGGACAGCTCTTCCGATGGCGCCCGGTTTGTGAGCTCTGGGGCTACCGCATTGGCGCGTTCATTGCCATGGAGAGAGGCGTGTCCAGGTGTCCAAACGATACGCACCCTGTGTAGTAATGAGGGGTGTAAAGATGTCGGAATGCGGTGTGTGTATGGTGTCACCATTCCTTGTGCTATGTTCCTGCAGGCAGTTTGCGAGTCAGTGACCACTGTCGTAGGTTCGTCCCGTGCTGGTAGGAGAGAAGCATGTACAATAGCCAGGGCGACAGCCGCCTCTTCCGCCATGGCACTGTCGTTAGTGTTAAGCGTGGCCGAAACGCTTAGAGTGTCGGTGTTGTCTACTACGACAAGACACATGGCCTGTCCTTATGGGTACCGTGCCACGTCAGTATAGAGAACCGGCGTATCAGAGGTACCACCGCCTAGAAGGCGCATTAAAGCCAGAACCCTTGCACGTCTCCGGCCTTTATGACGGTCAGGATGCATATTTCGTGGAATTGGGGCCACCTGAATTTTGCTTCGAATCTCAAGTCCAAGGTTCTTGCGTTCTTGCAGCGCTTTGTTCGGCAAGGTGTATCCTAACCGGGAGAGAATATCAGTACCTTGCCATATTCGTTGCAGGCGTTGAATTTGACTGTTCAGGTGGCCTTCCACCAGTTCTCGGATGGTGTTGTGGACCCCAAGTCGCAGTAGGAGCTGCGTTGACGCGTATTGGGGTAGTCCCAGAGCCGCCTTTAGTGCCGTGCGAAGGAGGGCGTCCATCCTGTTCGTCTCGGCTTGAGTAAGGTTATGGTAGGGGAGGTGGTAGGTGAGTCTGCTAATCACTTTTCGGAGGGTGCACAATTTGGAGGGTGTCTTTTTCTAGAAGCCCATGTCGGCGGTTTGTAATGCGCCTTATCATGTGCGTTACTTGGGCAATTTGTTGGCGTAGTAGTTGGACAGTATATGTAGCCTTGCCGTTGTGTTGGATGTGGAGCCCTAGTATGCGAAGTCTATCTGCCCTTGGAATTTGGTCGCCATTCACGTGCAAGGTTACGTCTGGCGGTTTGTCTGTCTTTTTCCGTTTTTTGAACACGAGCAGAAGTTCCGATTTTTCAGCTGCGCAGGTGAGTCCTCCGGCAATGGCGTACCCTTGGACTACATTGACGGCTTCCTGTAGTGCATCATGAACGGCGCCGTCCGACCCTTTTGTCACCAAGATTGTGACGTCATCGGCGTACAGAGCGTGCTGCACATTCGGAAGTTGTTCCAGGAGCGGTGGTAGCTTTGCCATGGCCACGTTAAACAGGGTAGGCGAGAGAACTGAACCCTGCGGAGTACCTCTGCCAGAAATCTTTATTGTGCCTGACCGAATTTCACCAAGGCCAATGGTTGCTGTGCGGTCAGATAAGAAGGCTCGAACATAATTACAGGTGCGTTGACCACATCGGGAGGAGGCAAGGTTTTTTAACATGAGGTCATGCGAGACATTGTCGAATGCCCCCTTGAGGTCCAAGGCCAAAATTGCCCTCGTCTGCGCAGCACTTGGGCCATCCACAACATCTTCCTTAAGTTGTAGAAGTATGTCTTGAGTAGACATATTTCTGCGATAGCCAAACATGGTGTTAGGGAAAAACTCTCTCCTCAAGGTAGTCCTGCAGACGCACAAGAACAACGTGCTCGAAGAGCCTCCCGACACATGAAGTGAGGGATATCGGTCGGAGATTTTGAAGGGACAAGGGTTTGCCAGGTTTTGGAATTAATGTGATGTCGGCGTGCCGCCATTCTTGAGTCATCGTTCCATTTTTCCAATGCTGATTGTAGAAATTAGTGAGCTGCTGGATGGCCTGGTCGTCGAGATTGCGTAGCGCAGTGTAATGGATGCCGTCTGCTCCTGATGTCGTGTTTCGCCTTATGCCAATTAGAGCAGCCCTCACTTCTGCCTCTGTGATGTCTGCGTCCAGCTCCGTCACTTCCTGGTGTGGATAGTCGGAGAACATGCTCCCGCCTGAACTAAAGTTTGTTTGGAAGAATTACCGCAGTAGTTCACAAGAAGCAGGATTTTAAATCTGAGGGTGATCGTGGAATGTTTAGAAACGTTTTGATGTTCATCCTTCGCCTTTAAAAGTTCTTTGTCTGTCTGTCTGTCTGTGTCTGTGATCCTTCGCCGCCGCCATTTTCAGATGTCAAGGACGTGAATGTCCGTTCTACGCCACTATCTTCTTAACACTTTCCCCTTAAAACTGAACACTTCATGTCAACTTCACTTTGCCTAATTACGAGCTATGAGCGGCTACCACAAACATCTGCTAACATCGTCCCAGGGGCGACGGCGGCCATATTTCTTTTACGTAGGCGCGTTCGCCTAGAAATGAAATATTGTTCTAGCTGCTCCTCTACGCGAGGACATTATGCAAACCCCGTACCAGATGACACACTTGCCTTTACCATCTTCCATGCGCCAGTCCTTTCGTTAACTACCGTTCTAATACGTTAAGGCGATAGTCGTGAAGGGACAGCACCGCAACAGACCACCCGCACTCAAAGCAGTTGCTGCGCTTCATGTACTCTCTTATCAACGACGTTCTTATCATCGAACTACGAACATTTCGCTCCACGCTTTTGGAAGAGCCAATTATATACGGTACTACTACGAAAAAAAAAGGACAAGAAGTTCAAGTGTGTCTTGAAAGTGCTTTAGGGAGAGGCACAAGATAAAACGCGCGAAGCGCGCTTTGCGCCGTGATGTACGGATTTCATCAAGACAGAACTAAACAAACAATCTGCCTTCTATGCAGCACCCCAAGCAAAAAAAAAAAAAAGCACTTGCTCTTTAACTTGTCCGATTGCTTTTCCTAGCCGTCAAACTCAATTTTCTGCTCCAGTGAGTCCGGTGCGGGAACAGTCAGTGTTCATTTACTTCTCGGAAGCTGTTACGTTCTCCACACGTGAAAGCGTAAATGAAAAAAAGAAAAAAAGAAGGAAGGAAGGACAGAAAGAAAATGTTTGCGTCTTCGAGTCTCTATCACTTTGAGAGCTCTTCTACATAGGAAATTAAACGTCAGTTTCCCGGCCTACAACCGACGTATGTTCGCTGTAGGTTTCCGAAGCGATAGATTGCTTCACTCTCTCTCTCTCTCTATGCACAAATATGCGGCACGTGGAATTGGTCTCAGGGGCATATTTATGTGAACTCGAACAAGACTGACGTATTATTCGTCCGCAAACATGATGACGATATTTTTATGGATCTTGACGGTGTTCTACTTCCCAAAATCACCTGTGACGTCGTAGTGATGGGCTCCCGTCTAACTTTGATCACCTGGGGTTCGTTGAGGTGCATTCAGTTTTCTTTAGGGCCGAAGCACCTTAGAGTGGAGGCTTGTGCGTTGTCCGTGCTCACGGCACAGTACCATTACTGCAGTGTGTGGGTGTGGGTCCGTCCTGGCGGCAGTCCACCCAGACAGCGTACATGTAGGGTTGTCGGGTCGGAAAAGGTTCTAGCGAGTTTCTGCTAATGCGCCCTGGCTGTCGGCGTCTAACGCCGTCGTCATGGCCACATTAAAGCAAGTCCGTTAGCAGCGGCTGGCGTTTCCTGGAGAAACACGGCATGCTTCGCACCTTCCCATGTTTCACCTTTTTGAGGTGTCACGATTTTAGGCGCGAAGCACCTTAGGACCTAGCTTTGTCGTACACTCTCACTGTCACGGTATATAGAAAACCGTCGCTATAATCAAAACATGTGTGTATGTGAATCCAGAACTCAAGACCATATAAGGAATTGTAACAAGGGGATTAAAATTCAACAGAATTAAATAGGAGCCAAATAAATACATTTGTATATACATACATTTTATGTCACTCATTTTACGTTCGCAGTGGCAACACGGGGGTGACGTGCGGTGACATACCGGTACGATACCCAGTGCTTCGCCACTCCTCATGATTCACATTAGTGGAGATGCGGTGATTTCTTGCTTTGTATTTAGCCTTCATTGAAAGTTGGCCTCAGTGCCCGCGATTTGATCCCTGGACCTGGCGCTTCGCAACCCAATGGCAACTCATGCCCGCTAAGCAACAACGAAGGGTTTACAGATAACTTTCACGCAGGGCTAACCTATAGGCCAGTAAAGGCTCTGGAGCATAACGGTACCTAGTTACCTTGTGTACTAGCCTTAGTTTTATTTATTATACAACCGGTACAGGTGTTTCCTTTGCGCCGCTTTGTCCATTACCACGTGCGTGCTACCGTCGGGGCACAAGGCTTGAATACACAAATCGGGAGACGACTGGGACGTACGCGTGTTAAATGACGCCGTAATTTATGAGAGCCCAATTTCTGATAATCACGCATGCGCAGACACACTGGCACAAGCAACAGTATGAGAAGGCGTAAGCACAGATTGTTTGTACGTCGTGTATGCGATGGTTGCAAGTTCCGCTTTAAATACTTGACCACGGAGAGTCACCGTTCATGCCAAAAGAAAGATTTTTTTCGAGTTCGTTCGGATATCGTCTAATACGCCAATTTGAGTGCCGCGTGATGAACTATATAAGCAATCGGTAAGGTGTCTTTTGAAAACCATGCAGTAACATATTACAAGAGACCAACGATTTAGCAACTTAAGTGAACACGCAAAGGTGACAACCAAAAAAAAAAAAAAACGCGAACGTGCTGGACGTTGCAAATGGAATACGTAATGATGATTTCATGATTAAAGGAAGGACATACGGGTGTCAGTAAGTGCTCGAGGCACATGTAGTGGGCAATATGAGTGTACATTAAAGAACCACATGTGGTCAAAATTTCTGGAGCCCTGTGCTACAGCATCTCTCACAATAATAGCTCATTTTGGGACGTAAAACCCCGCAACTCAATCAGTAAATGCCTACAGAAGCGAAGACGGTGTTTCTGTTGTTTTTGCCGTAACGTCTAGAGGTTCGTAACAGAAAGCGACAAAGGCGCTGCTCAAGTTCCTGCGAGCAACCGGCCTCGTTGAACGACTTTGATACTGCGGTGTTTTAGTGTGTGTATGCTTCGCCCCTCCCCCCTCTCCCTTCCCCCTCTCTCTATTTCTTACCTTTTTGTCTTCCCGTACCGCTATTTTTTCTCTGTATAACCTGCCTGCCTTCCGTACAACCTTACCTCGCCTCGCTCAGTCCTGCGTTGTACATGACCAATAGGCAAGTTGCAAGGTTCACAATCACCTGTTTCAAGTCACGTGTCGTCAACAGTCACTGCTTGAGTTCGTCCGCTCAATTCGAGGTCTCTGATGAACTCTCTATTAGGGTCATTAATGTTGTATGCTACCATGTAATAGGTATTATGTCCTCAGGGCTTGCACATTTCGAGGAGGGAGGCAATGTTACACAGCGAAAAAGAAAGAAATGCACAAAACATGGCAATGCTAAATAACTAATGCATATGTTTATGCAAAAATAGATAACTACTGTAAAGTCTCAAGAACACACGTATCCTAACAGAGCGAAGAAGAAAGAACTGCAGAAAACATGGCAATGCTAAAGAACTAATGCATATGTTTATGCAAAAATAGATAACTACAGTAAAGCGTCAAGAACATACGTATCCTAATGACAGTAAGCGTAATAGTACTAGACAAAGTAAAAACAGTAATAGCAACAACAAAATCAAGCAAGCAATTGGATAATTTGCTTCTTCTCGATGGTGTTCTTCCTCATTTTTCCGTGAAGTTCCACGGGTTTCATACCTAAAGCAGCAACGCCTAAAGGCTAGTCGACCAGTACTCTCACACGCGTACGCGCTTGAGGGCTTCAGATTCGGAGGATGGTTTCAAGAACTTGAAGACCAGCCTTTGCTCTTTGTCTTGTTTTATAATGGCGTGACGCAGACATTCCTAGTCTAAGTGGTCGATTAAAGCGAAGTTTTCGTTTGAGAAAGAAAGCGTGTTCACTAAAAAAAGAGCCAGGCCTGCGCGCAATCGCAGGACAGTGACAGCGTAAGCTGAAGGAGCGACCTTCCTGGAGGCCACTGTAAACGCTTGGGGAAACTAGTGCAAGTACAGGCGGTGGGTATCCCCTGCGCCATAACTCTGCGGTTTGGGCTCCTCTCTGCACAGCGGTCTGCTGTGCCCGACGTCGCCCTACTGCAGCCGCGCGCGTAACTCTGCGATTCACTTCTTCAGCAGCGGTCCGCATCTTGCGAGGAGGCGCCATCAGGTATATCGAAGAGCCATGTCAGGTTGCTGTCGGGGCAGCGCACGTCGCCTGTCGCGTGATGCGTGGAACGATACGACAAAACTGCTTCACGAGGCAGCGCTTCGTAAAAACACATTGCGAAGGCTATGCGGAGGAAATCAGCGCCAATAGATGGCAGCAGTTTTTCTGTTCTTCACGAGGAGCGATATTGGTTACGGACACGGGCGGACACCGGCGGCGGCGGACAACTACGGCGCCGTTGTTGTGATTTCATAACAGCTTACGCTGTAAAACACATTGCGAAGGCTATGCGGAGGAAATCAGCGCCAATAGATGGCAGCAGTTGTCCTGTTCTTCACGAGGAGCGATATTGGTTACGGACACGGGCGGACACCTGCGGCGGCGGCGGACAACTACGGCGCCGTTGTTGTGATCTCATAACAGCTTACGCTGTAAAATATCGACACTCCTCTTACAGTGATTTTCCTTTTTCGATTAATCGTGTTATTTTTTTTTTTGCAAATACCCTCATAAGTTACATGCATAGACTCCACAGGAAAGTGTGAAGGAGCATTTAGGCATTTATCGATACATGAATTTCCTAGAATGTCCTGCCTATTTGTGCTTACAAAAAGACTACACAAACAGTGAGGTATAACAGCTGACATTGTCCTCCTGACATGTGTACCCTTTGCTAAAATGTATTTAAATGAATGCCATGTGCCACACAGGGTGAATTTCCTGCCATGAATATTTTCAGACCGTAAAGCATGACACATCATCAAAAATTACAAAAGAAAGGCTGTTCAAGAATAATGTAACGTGGCCAACATGTGCTGATGGGGTGAGCACGCTTATTTACTTGCGTTTTACTTTTCATTGCGTTTCAGGTTGCTTCCTCCTATGCGATATTTTTGTCATATATATTCATGGAATATAAATACAGTAGTCGCCACCATTATAGAAGGAAAGATTTACCTCTGCATTTCATTGCATTCGAATAGAGAAAGATGCTGAGGAATCGATCCTTTTGAGATCCGGTGGGAAGGAATGCCTCCACTGCACTGGTCCCTAACTTGAGACGAGGCATCTCATTAACGCTAAAAAAATCATGACTCTGTACAGACGCACAGAAAGAGAAACCATCGCCAAGTTCGCGCCCAGCTTTCCCTTGCGCCTCGGCGCTAAGCTTACTGCCTGTAGCTAAACGCGGTCGCAGAAACGGGACAATCTACGTAAAAGAAAAAAAAAATTTCTCCGAAAGAATTCACTTAACACAGCACCAAGCAGACGACGACCTATTTTTTGTGCATTACAGTAGACGCTCTCATTTTCAAGCCCTCACACAAAAGGCACGCTGTCACAATTCAGAGTGCGTTAAAGTCAGAGCTGCTGACAAATGGACTGAATGTGGCATAAAAAGTTCCATTATTTGCGTCGCGCTTCCTGCGCGCTAAGTAAGCTTATTTGAATGACATTTACTTACTCTTTTATGATGCAAATAGGTGTATATACAAACAGAATGGAAAAAAAAAAGATTTCCGACGAACGTGGCTTCTTACACTGCCTACTATGTGGCTGCTTTCCCAGCGACACTTTTTCTAGTACATTTTTTTTCACCTTTCGCGTCACAAATTATTGGCTCACATACACGCATGGGTGCCTTCTAAACGAATAGTTTAGGGCGCTAATGCGATTCTCTTGTGAAGACTTGGGCTCCTGGGCAGACAGCGATGGAAGTTAGGCTAATCCGCCAAAGTGCAGAGATTGGCTTTTATGCGCAGATAGGCGCTGTCGAGTTCAATTCAACGATCAACATTTCACGAGAGTGCCTCCAGGAAACGTGGGTGTTTGCCGTTTTATGGAGATTGAAGGTGGTGGGCGGTGCGGCGAAATTCAGTTTTCTCCTAGATGAGGAAGATTACCATCGGCAACAAAGAAATGCAGAGGATGCACGACGCTCAAAGTGTGGGTGTATAAAGCTAACACCTTGATACATTAAAAGCGGCGCAGGTGGAACGTGCTTAACTATACCCGTAATAGCCATAAAATCTAGACCTGAAGTGAATCGCGTTGTGGAGCTACGGCGTACAAGCAATTTACGAAATATTGCACCGTGGAAAACTGCAGCGGGAGAGTTTGAACTTTGTTCAACGGAGTCTAAAATGTCGTGAGATTGAATTAAAACGGAAGGCGTTTACTACAAGTGTAGGACCAACATTGGAGCGAGTATGCCTGCCCATTATGGGATCTATCGGAAGCCAGTCTCACATCGTTGATAGAAAGCACACAAAACATAGCGGCCATATAATCATGGACAGGTACCGTATAGAACAGACAGTGTCACAGTGATGAAACGGGAATTGATTTAGAATTTGTTGTCTTCACGCAAACGAAAATTAGAGTTGAAATTTTTTTCAGATATTTTGCAAGGTTGGCATTAACAGAAAAACTTATAAAGACACTTTTCATCTTTGTAGCCGTAATCATTACAAAGTCCGGGAATACCGGCCCAAGACATGCATGTTCGCTAATTCCTTTTTTTTTCCGAAGTGTGTAGCAGAATAGAAAAAGCTGTCTGAAGATCAAGTATGTTGTCTAAATGAAGAAATATTTGTGTCTATGCTGTAACCCCCTGCCCTGCTGTAAAGCCCAAGGGCAGCAATGCAGGGTTATTCTTGAATGAGGAAATAATAAAGATAGATCACACTGAAAAATTATCAGCTACTGCTCGTACATCATTTCGAATTGCATCTCTTCATCAACCTGTGCAAATATTGACTGACATAGGCAAGCCCCAACCATCTTAACTAGTACCTGCTGCTCCCATATCACGGCATATGAGTCATTGACCCCAGTTCTCACGCCTGCATGCGCGAACCTTAAAGTGATGCCGCAGTGGCGGAATGCAATAGTTTGTTCCTATAAATTATCGTTCGGGCAGTTTATTCTCACCAATCACGTCGTTACATTTTCGACATAAGAGGAAAAATCACGGTCAAACTTTTTACCTCCGAAATCCGCGCCAGAACTTTGAGGAGGTTACGTCACGAACACCATTCCTTTTTTTGTTCATTATCTCTACACATTGTTCAAATTCTTCGAAACGCATCATGTCCAATGTCGGGCTTCCTTAGAGCGAAATGTGTATCCCTTTCACCGATAGCAACTACGTACCTCTTAGGCGTCACATGCACTGTTGCGGAAGCATCCCAGCAGCGTCGCCAGCGCTATTTTCTTGTACGTTTTCCAGATTACCAGGCGTTTTATTAGCGCGCAAGTGGTGCCTTCGCTAATGTGAAAAGGTTTTATTACTCATGCGGGAAAAATTCTTTTTAACTTTATTGTGCCTTTAATATATCATAGCCATTCTTCAACGAAACACCAGGGACTGGAAAGGCTATGCTAAGGAAATCGTCGGCATCACTTCCCCTTCTTTGCCTTTGCAACCTGACAGATCGGCTTCTAACTAGCCATGCAAAAAAAAAACAAAAAAAAAAACCTGCAGTACGGTATAGGCAGCACTTCATAGCATTATCGCAGTCTGTAAGTAACATATTTTATTTGTTATCAGATAAGAAGTAACCAACCCTGATGTACTACGGCCTTGAAGTGTTTTTTCAGGCAGTAAACTGAATTCAACTAAGCAATAGTAGGCGATATTTTGATTTTTCCAGCACTTGCGAATATAAGCGAATATCTTGCCCACATAAGCTAGCCCTCACCACAGTACGCTATTATGAGTGAACAAGGACTTGACGATGTAAGTATTTAGGGATCCGCCACTACACTAGACTAACCGTGGCTAAATTGATGTAAAAAATGTGCTGACGGTATAGCAGCTAGTACTGTAGGTCGGCGCATTTGCCATTTATCAGTCGGAGCAAGATGCGGTAATGTCGTGCACTACAAACGCGAGTTCGGTTCACGACCACAGGGACAGACTATCGACGGGGGCGCACTGCAAGAAAAAGAGAGAGAGAGTGTATTTGGACTTTAGTTGCAATTGGAGAAACAGGAAGTGGTCTGTAATCCATAGTCATGTACTATGGCTTCACTCATAATTATACCCCGGTTTTGCAAGTGAAGCGCTGGCATAGAAAAATGTCATTGGTATTGACGCGTGCCTTATTAGACTTACACTTTACATACAAGCATGTACAGAGTAATAGACACGTAGGAGGTAATAGCAGCGCAACCATCGCTGACACTGATAACAGCCGAATGCCTCAATAATGACAAAGGCATTGTACCTGAAAACCTAGCAGCCATTAATTCGAAAACGTCAACTTGGTTAATTCATGATTAGAATTGCTGAAGTTCCATATGCTGGAACCACCGTCGGAATACGGGGCATGCTTAAGTGGGGGAGTGAGTACATGAGAAAGGCTTCATTGAGAATCGGAACGATTCGTATCCGACCAATTAGTAGACTGGGACATGTGCCCTGGCTTCCAGGAGCTGCTCGTCCAAGTCATACACAAGCAACGCGGCTTGCAAAAGCGGACAGCATAGTGCTTCTCACCAAGTGAGGTTCTCTAATATGTAGCTATTTCTGGTGACGTGTTTGTGCTTGCGTTTGTCTTCCATCTAAGCACTGAAATAGTGATGGGGAGCCAAGCCTCCATTACCCAGCTTAGTTGCGCAACGAAGTACGTGCTTAAGTAGGAGGCGAGCAACGCTTAGACATGGGCGAAGTATTGAGAATAATAGCATCACCCAAGTGCACATGCAGAGAGGCATAGATGAACTCAGAGTACGCAGTCATTAGCTTGTGCAATGCGTTTTGAAAGTGAGATATCAATATCTCACTGCGATACTAATAGTAATATCAAGTGAGATACTGATATCAATGTGAGATGACTGAACTCTGAGATTTGTAATCTGAAATTCTATGCGCGCCGTGGTATAGTTTAGTGCCAAGGTTGTTGGCTTGCGAAACTCCTGGGTTTCAGGGTTGAATTCCGACCACAGAGGCCGCATGTTTGATGGAGACGAAATGCACAAAACACCTGTGTTCTTAGACTTATGTGCAGGTTAGAGAGCCGCCAAGTTACCAAAATTATTCTGAATCTCTGCAACAGCTGCATCACCTGAACCCCTGCATCATATGATTGCTACGACACACTAACATTATCAAGTATTATGATGCTTATCTGAAAATTCTTGCACACATGTTAGTTGTAAAGCACTTGAGGTACCTTATCAGTGCTACCCACAGTTTTATATGCTAGTCATATAAATTGTTAAAGGATCTCATTTTCAGTTTAGATGTCAGTGTGCGCGGGCACTTTACGCAAAAAATGAGCACAAAAAATTGGCCGCGTACCTGCGTGCTTCCCTGCAAATGTCTTCGAAAGACGATAGTCTACTGCCGGCTGTACTACGCTGCGTGAGACATGCACGCAATCTGGCAGCGCCGTCGGGAGACATGAGCTTGCGCAGAATTTCTGGGAAACTGCCACGTGGCAGCACCAAATCATGGGCAGAGGCCTTTTTCGTGCATAGCGTCCGCATTTTTAGCGCAGCCTAAGAAACACTAGGTTCTTCAAACTCCAGGGTCTTTAGAATTATGTGTCTATGTACTTTTAGTAAAGGAACACACCACCTAATACTTACGTATTGATGTTGCGCCTCAGCTATGCGTAATATTTGGTCTTTAATAGATATTGTTCACAACTATGAACGCAGCTACCAGTTCAAGATGGCTGGGCGTTAGGCAAGTGCTTAAACTGGCCAGATGGCTGAATCGTGTGACATACAGACAAACAGAAAGACCAAAATTTGTTCGTTCAGATATCCCAAGAAAGACTACCGTCTTTAAAACCACACGTAAGCTTTTTTATATAGAAAGGGATTGTTTTCATTGATTTCTGGGGTTTACGTCCCAAAACCAGTTGTGATTATGATAGACGCCGTAGTGGAGAGCTCCCGAAACTTCCACCACATTGGGTTCTTTAACGTGCACTGACATCGCACAGTACACGGGCCTCAACATTTTGCCTCCATCGAAATGCAGCCGCCGCCGTCGGGGTTAGATCACGCGACCTTCGGACCAGCAGCCGAGTACCATAGCCTCAAGAGAACCGTGGCGGTGCAAGGGATTATTTTCGTTGGTTGAAAAGGACTTGATTACTTACACTTAACAAAAGAAGTTAATTGCTTTTTATAAGGTGCCCAGGCAACGAGACGTACTTGTAGAATCACATTCACCTAATTGACGATATAGATATTGATAACATAAAACACGTGGTAACGTAAACTTCGTGTGGCACGGAGGTGAAGAACCATTTCGTAATAAACCTTTAGATACCCTTAATAATATAACTATTTGAATAAAATGAACTATGGGTACATCATTATGGGAACTTTTGATATTTCGTGTGTGACGTTGACAGAGCTAACCTCTGTTTTTCGGGCGCAGTGTTGAAACCTAACCATCAGAGGATAGGTTTGTGCCACGGCTATATGCTCATTATTGTCGCATGGGCGCTTTACCACACTCTTTAAGACTAAGTACAACACCCTTCTTCACTACCGTTTTTATCGAAGCCAGGAAATTACCTTATAGTGTGCGAGACGCTGAGCCCTTTTGTGAGGTATTTTACTGCGGTGGCGTCTTCGTAAGCTTCAACAACCACTATAAGCACTCTCCACTGGGAAACTGAAAAGATCGGAAGTTTACTGGTTTAAGCATTTTTTTTATTATACCGTACGGCGCACTGTTCCATTAACAATGTGATGAAGTTCACGCCGTCCGCTCGGTAAAAGCTGTCGCCTATCGCAGGCGAAAGTTTTGATTTCACTATCGCCAAAAGGCAAATCTATGAACTTATTACGCGGGAAACGAGGGCCCCAACAACACGTGACAACTTGTTATGCTACTTTCGCATGCCCCTGCAGAACTTTTTGAGCGCTGAATAACGAAACAAAATAAGTTGCCCAGCTAAGCACTACGGGGGCGTCGCAAATGCGGGTCCTTCTAATTAGCGCTCTCCGTTCATGAAAGCGGGAGCGTACTAGAGTGCCGATAACGATAACAGAAACCAAGAGTGCGTGTTTTCCATATATCAGAAGAGGGGAAGGAGCGCGAGTGCAAAATATAAAAAAGAAAGAAAGAAGAATAGAACGCTTGCATTTCCTTGTATTACGTGCAGTTTTTATGCGCCGTTAGAACTTTTTCTAACACTGTTTTTCCTTTCCTTTTTTTCGTTAGTCTATGCGATAAGTGTTCAGCAAAGGGAACAACAAGAAAGTGGATAGGCCACAGTCTTTCAGATGGTGCCTCATTAACTATGATTTTTCGTAATTCTGTCTGTGTTCCTTATCACTCTTTTGTTTGAATACGAGGGTCCCGGGGGTTAGCCTAAGGGTATATTCAGTCTACAAAAGTAAACGAACTTCGCAAATAGAAATGTGCAGTGCTGCGCACTGAAGGACGCTTATATTACAACTTCGTATCGCTTCCGTTTCCTTGCCTGTTCGCATGGAGATGCACTGGCAAAATTCAAAGGGAAAACAAGACCCCACTCTTTCGGGATGGCAGAATTTCAGTTTTACCTTAACACGGAACGAATTCAACTGGCTACTAGACAAATATTGTTAACATAAGTAATTCTACATAATGTTTATTCCCTCGGGTACATTAGCTTCGATACTTTTTTACACTGGGTGGTGTGAATTTATTAATAAACAGTGACATTTAAAACCGTGAAGCTACCTTTGTACGTGTCTTGACTCGTCTATTCGAAAGCGTACCAGGAAAAATCGTCGTCGAAATGATAATACCTGTTAATGTCCACAAAATGTATTTTCTAACTAGTTTTTGATTCTGGGACCATGAAGTAAATAATGAAATATGCGACTGTTCTCAACGTCACAGAAATATCTGAATATCTGAAAACCAAGAAAACATTAGACAATCATTATCAACTTGCGCAAGCCAAAAGTGTCTATGGTGAGGTGAGCCCTGAGGAATAGCGCAATGGGGAGAAACATTTATGTAAGGTATTGCACCGGACTACCTCAATCCCGTACAGTCAGGCCCTCCGCATTAATGTAATATGCGCTGAAAAAGTAGATTTCGCGTCCTGCTGCGAACCTGAAGTGGACCTGAAGCTCCAAAGCTATTCATGGTCAGTCGATTAGGATGCCACTAAAATGCCGAGCAACAGGAAAGCAGTGTGCTTATTAGGAACACCATTCCTGTCAAACCAAACATGCATGTCAATCTCGCACTGACATATTCATTTCCGGCTGGTAATATTATTTCGATTTTGTGCAGACATCACAATATCCAGTAACAGAGCGAGAAAATGCGGGAAATTTTTGAAAAACCGCCTCGTGCATCCTACAGGCGGGTGGAAACCATAATGGACATGGTTGTGTCATCCAGTACCAGTGATCTGTGGGTTGAGTTGGTCGGCGTTCATCGTTAAGAAAACGCGCAGCACGCAGAAAGGAGACACAAAAATGGAGAAGACAGGAAGACGAGCGCTGAGCTCAACACACTTTTATGGACCCACAAGTGGGTACCGTCAATACATAGATAACAACACCAAAATTCCATTTAGCCATACACGCGTCATCCACAACGACGCGCGTAAGTCACAAAGGCTGAGCACCCTGTAATAATCATCGGTGCAAGGTCTCCTCTGTGGTTAACACCACAGACGTGGCACAAAGCTGCGCATTTTTTTGCGCTATAAAACAGACAACGTCGTCTACTGTTAAAAAAAAAGAAGCACAGGCTGTCGCGTACGGTGCATTGGACAAGCACAAAGTCCTTCAGAATTTGCTTTAATAACCACACTGCCTACGTAAAATCACTATCGCGGTACCCAATTTCGAAACAGACAAACATCACTGGACACCCATTTGAAAAACTTCGAGTCACAACCCGAAATTCGAGTCACAATCCTGCAGCATGGCTTACAGATCCATTACGGCAGAGAGGCGTGTGAATCGTACCGAATATGCAATTTGAACATTATGTGCGGCGGACATACCCAGACCATCAGCAAATTAACAATCCTTAGTAAATAAAAATTTTATATATTGTAGCGAAAACGAACGAACCATATAGTGGGGCACGCTCTCCAGTGTGATCTAGGGGGTCTCGGACACGAGGGACCGGGACATGCGGTCGGTGCGGGCGGAGGCGTTTGCTGGGCGACGTCCTGAGGCATGGTAGACGGCACTGTGCGGGAGCGAAGTTCCAGGGGCACAGAAAGAGGCCGAAGTTGTTTTGAGGGTATTGGTGGTATTCGGGCATGACCCCAGCGATTTCCTGCTCAATATCTCAGCGGAGGGGAGGCAGAAGTGTGGTCGACGGCTGTTGAACATGCTGCGGTTGAGCAAAGGCCAGCAGAGAGAACTGGCGTGCAACTTCCTCGCGCACGAATGCCTTGACTTCCGCGAGCAACGCGGAATGGTCAGAATTGGCCGACAAGCCAGCGAGATCGGCGTCGCGTGATGGAGGGCGACGGGCCATCAACCGCTGTCGACGCAGCTCCTCGTAACTTTGGCACAGCGTTATGACCTCGGCCACAGTGCGAGGGTCTTTGGCGAGCAGCATGGTGAAGGCGTCATCGTCGATACCTTTCATGATGTTCCTGACCTTTTCAGACTCCAACATGGTCGCGTTGGCCTTCTTGCACAAGTCGAGGATATCTTCTATGTAACTCGTGAAGGACTCACCGGCCTGCTGAGATCGTTCGCGTAAGCGCTGCTCTGCCTGCAGCTTACGAACGGTGGGGCGACCCTACCTCTGCGCCCACCTTCCTTCCTGGAGCGCTGGTGTGGCTCTCTGTTCGTAGCACTGCGCCTGGCCTCTCCTCAAAGTTACTGCCTAAGTATGAAGGCCCCTATCGAGTCGTTGAACGCGCATCACCTGTATTTCGATGGAGGCGAAATGTCGAGGCCCGTGTGCTGTGCGATGTCAGTGCACGTTAAAGAACCCCAGGTGGTCGAAATTTCCGGAGCCCTCCACTACGGCGTCTCTCATAATCAGAGCTGGTTTTGGGACGTTCAACCCCACAAATCAATAATATATATATATATATATATATATATATATATATATATATATATATATATATATATATATATATATTGTGAGCGCAAAGAACGGTCGCCTCTTGTTCCTCTGTACATATCATCATCAGCTTCCCAGTTCGTTTTTGCCCGCTGTAGCTCGCGCTCGGCTGGAATAAAGTGGTACCTCACAAGTGGTGGAGGTGCTGGGTATCGATCCCCGTACCTCGTTCGCAAGAGCACGTTGGAGAAGAACAGCACCGAGACCATGAGTGCTGGCGTCAGTGTGAAGAATAGCGGGAGCGGTCGGATCAAAGTGGCACAATACCGGGTCGGAAGTCAGGGCGTGCTTCAAAGCCACGAAAGCGCTTTCACATTTGTCGGACCAAACGAAAGCTGCCTCATTCGCGAGGGGATGATGGAGCGGAGAAGCAAGCACGGCGAAGTTGCGTATGCAGCGCCGGAAGTAAGATGCAAGCCCGAGAAAGCTGCGCAGGTCCTTTTGGCGCAAAGTACAGGGAAACTTGAGCACGGCCGCAAGCTTCCCAGGGTCCGGCCGAATTCCGTCTTTGCTGACTAAGTGTCCAAGAATTTTGATGTTCTTGCTCGCGAAACTGCATTTCTTTGTGTTGAGCTGTAGTAGGCCAGCGTTCGAGGTGTTGTGAAAACGTGGTTGAAAATACGACAATGTCAGTATATATATATATATATATATATATATATATATATATATGTATATCGCACATGAAAAACTTTCATCTTTGAAATGACCTTAGGGGATGGCAGCGCGAGTGTCTGCAAACGAGGGCTTACAATCTGCTACCAGACGACCTCGGCCCACCTGTTCGTTATTATGGAGGCGCCGTGCGGACGCAGACGTCATCTTGCACTGGCCTTTGCTTCTTGGACACACCTCTGTATCCCAAACCCCCCTTTTTTGTGAGCTGTCCCCTTTCCACCCCCCATTATGCATGTTCGTGAAATGTACTTAAAAACCATGCGCCCATGAAAAACTTTCATTGAGAAAGGCTGGTCTCCAGCGGAAACGTCAGAATAAATCCTACGTTTGTCACTGTGATTGTCTGAGTATATTTACCCCGATAGCCAGGAAGAACTATTTTTGAGATATATATATATATATATATAACAGAATTGACGATGCGCCTCTTAGAGAACGACGGTTTATTAAGTCAACGTTTCGGTCGGAGCCCGACCTTTTTCAAGACATGTAAACCACAGGCCAGTATGGCCTTATATACACACTTTGCCTTGTAGTAAGGAGAGAAGGACAAGGGTGGGAAAGCGAATGAGTGGGTTGAAAATATACGGAAATAATAAAGTAAAAAAATAAAAAAAATAATAAAGATTGCCGGCATTTTCACTGCAACAAAAGATGAACAAGTCACGCAAAGGGAACTCGCACGCATGCACACACACACACACACACATACACACACACACACACACACCACAGAGAGTGAGAGAGAGAGCGAAAGAAAAGAAGAAAAAAAGAAAAGAAGAAAAAGAGAAAGGGGCGAAAGTCGGGGAAACAGCGAGAAGGACGAGTGCCGCCCGCCGCGCCAGTGCTGTCCGAGTCCGTAGACATCTTTAAGAGCAATCCATCAATTAGGTATTGTAAACAGTGGCGCCGGCTTATATCTGGTGAAACTAACGACACTTTCCGTGGCGTACCTTATGCGGTTTGGATATTGCCTCTGTGGTGCCGCTGCCCAGCAACGCGCCCCAGGAGGGAAGAACGGGGGAGGTATTCAGGCATGAAAGGCACAGCGTTCTTGTTCCCGGTTGCAGCCACATTTGTAATACGCACTCGGCGCCACCGCGCGGCGGGGTAAGGTAGGCAAGGAAGAAGAAAGGGCGGCATGAAGGAAAAGAGCCGCACAGAAAGGCGAGGTTTTGAAGCAGTAAAATTCTGTGTACAACACAATGACGCATTGTCCCCTCTTGTCGTACGATCTCCGGAGCCACTTTGCGTGTGTCGGCCTGCACTGCGCGGGTAATGCAAACAGGGCCAGGCCGATAGAATCGGGCGTACACAGCTTTAAAAAAAAGAAAAAAAAAAAGAAATGAAAAGTCGCATGAGGCAATGATAATTGGCGGGAATGGCCGATCTTGTAATTGAGGATATCAATCAATTCGACTGTTCACTTCCTAACGATCGTAACACCGAGAGAGCGCCAGGATGTTCATTTATGCCATGCTTAATTGTGCCAAATTTGTAGATAAAGTAAGATTCCCTTTGCTCACGTTCTCTGGTGCTCCGAAAGTTACTTTCCAATAGTGTGACCCTGACATCCTCAAAGCTGTGACCTTTCAAGTTGATATGTTTAGAGAGCGGAAGGCCAGGTAGTGAGCGCACATGGGACCGATGGTTGTTGAATCTTATCCTGAATGGTGTGTCCGTCTGTCCTATGTACTGCATGTTACATATTCCACACTCTAAGAGATAAATAACATTGTTTGAGTCGCAGTCAAGTTGTCCTTTTATTCTGTGCTTAAAATTCGAATGTGTGCTTTCTGCAACTTTTGTTTTCTGGATGTGTTTGCACACGCCGCATCTGGATTTCCCACAGGGTCGACAGCCGTCGAGAGGCACTGTTCCTATTTTTGAATGTACAACGTGATCCCTTATGCTTTTCGGTCGCCTGTATGCCACACGCGGAGGATCGGTAAAAATTTTGGAGAGTCGCTCGCTTTGTTCCAATATGTTAAAATGTTTTTTCAAGATTTTATTAACGTTCGGTGGATTGCTAGTAAAGGTTAGAACAAGGTTTTTTCGGCGTTCGTGGTCGGTGTCTTTCTGTTCATACAGGAGCGCCTGGCGGTCGAGATTTTCAGCTTTCACAATCGCATCCTCAATGATAGTTGGTGGGTACTTTTGATCGACAAGCACTTCACGCATCCGTGCGGTGCTTTTGTGGAAGTCTTCCGTGCGGGAGCATATTCTTTTGAATCTGTGTGCCTGAGAATAAGGAATGCTAGTTTTACAGTGGCGCGGGTGGCAGCTATTGAAGTGCAGGTACTGTTGTCTATCCGTAGGTTTTCTGTACACGCTCGTGACTAGTGCACCGTCTTCTATCCGTAGGTGAACATCAAGAAAATTTATTTCGGTGTTAGAGTAAGTGTGTGTAAAGAAATACTTGGGTGCACTTGGTTGAAGACCTGTATGAATTTGAGAAGTTCGTTTTCTGAATGAGTCCAGATCAAGAATATGTCGTCCAGGTAGCGTTTATAGAACATCGGCCTAGTCTTATAAGACGATAGGAAATTAGATTCTATGTGGTGCATAAATATGTTAGCGTAATTTGGTGCCATCTTGGTGCCCATTGCCGTGCCGCTGGTTTGAAGGTAGTACCGATCATTAAATTCAAAACTGTTTAATTCCAGGACGAGCCTCGTTAGGATTCCAATTACTTTTTGGTCCGGATATGCGGTAGGGTTGTGATTGCTGTAGGACTCCACGAGAGCTTTTATGCCGTCGTCATGTGGAATATTCGTGTAGAGTGAGCTAACGTCCAATGTTACAAGGAAGGCGCCACCTGGGATTTTTAGGTCCGATATTTCGCGGAGGAAATGGTTTGTGTCGCGTAAGAAAGATTCATGTGTAGGCGGTATGTCCCTGATTAATGAGTCAATGTAACTAGATAAGGGTTCGGTTAGGGTTCCTGTGCCCGATATGATAGGCCTACCAGGGTTACCCTCTTTGTGGATTTTGGGCAGCATGTAAAAACGCCCTGGTGCCGAATGGGACGCGACCAATGAATTTCGCAACTGTGGATCGATCTCGCCCTTGAGTGTGAGTTCCTGCAGAGCTTTTACAACTATTTCTTTGTGTTTGGCTGTGGGGTCCGAATCAAGGAGTTTGTAAAAATGTTGGTTGTTCAATTGTCGAATACCTTCCTCAATGTAGTCTGATTTATTTAGGATTACAATAGCGCCCCCCTTGTCCGCCGGTTTTATAACAATGTCTTCCCGGTTGCTCAATGCGCGGAGCGCTTCGCTTTCTTTGCTCGAAAGGTTATTCTTACCTGGTTGGCGCGTCTTGTACGCATGTATGATATCTTTTTGAACTGCCTCAATGTACATGTCGAGGTGCCTATCCCTGTGGGAATCCGGAGTCCATTGTCGTCCTACGACACCACGAAACAATGGTTTTTCTTTTTGCGGTTTGTCGAAGAAATATTCTTCCAATCGTAAATTTCGTGCGAAGTCGTCCAGATCCTTTAAAAGAGCGAATTCGGTGTAGTTCCCATTGCTTGGGCAGAAGGTGAGTCCACGTGATAGCACCGCCAATTCCTCTTTACTAAGTTCCGCCTCAGAAAGGTTGATCACATTATGCTTGTCAAGTGTGGGGAGTGCCTTGTAATCTTTTTGAGAATTGTTTGTGGAATGGGGTGGGCTAATCTTTTCTGTGTTGGGCGCCGTGGGCCTTTTTTGTGACGGGACATTATCTCGGTCGAATTTTTTCTTTTTAGTGTTCTCCACCTCCACCCTTTTTTTCTGTTCGAATGCATCGAGTTCGATGGTCTCGGACTCGGAAAGCGGAAAGTTGTTCTTCAAATACCGCTCTTGATTTTTTAAGGATGTCAGAGTTCTTTCACAGTGTTGGACGGTGACTTTAGTAAGCTCAATTGTGGCATGATTGAGAATTTTGTTCCATTCTTCAATTTCTGTATTTGAAAAATTAGTCATTGATGGTTTTACCGTTAGGCGCAGTCCCCTCGGTGCCGTATCTGCCAGTAGGTACGTTTTTAGGCTACTCACGTGTAGCTCGTGCCGTATACGTTTGTCAACGAGCTTTCTAATTTTGAGGAAATTTGAGACTGTTCCCCGACTCAAATCGGCCGACCGAATTGGCACTCTCCCGCTCGCGCTGCCGGCATGTCACTTCGTGCAAACACGGCTCACTGGGCCGCAAGGTCTCCGGAGATCGTACCTTTTTGGTGTCGCGGTGTCCCGCCGTGCCCCAGGTGGTGCAGCAGCCCTCGTACGACAGGTGGTCGCTGGTGCCGGCTCTGGAACAGCAGGCTGCGGTCGTTGGCCCGGGTCCGCTTGGTTCGATGGCTGCGGCGCATCGTCAATTCTGTTATAAACTAGCGGCAACCCAAGCTATTTTTGCATATACAGTCCTATATATATATATATATATATATATATATATATATATATATATATATATATATGACAGCGGCATGACCAATGGTAGGCCGACGGGTTTCTTTGTAGACAAGCTGGCATGGCGTTACCTGCGTCGTTTCTTGCACGGTCGTGTTGTTCGCGAAGGTCACATGCGGAAGTCTGGCGTCTCGCGTCGTTTGTTCAGCGTCGACGTACACATTGCCAGCATGTCGGCGGGGGTCTTATATAGACTATTGGTGAGGCCGTTCTTCTGTGGGTGGTAGGCTGGGGTACCACAGCGGCTTCTCTAGATGCATCTCAAGATCGCCTGAGTCAGGTGAACCGTAAAGGCAGTACCTCTGTGGGTGGTCAGGGCCTCAGTTGCACGTTCACTCAAGATTATGGCCTCAACGAAGAACTTCGGTACCTCAGCAACATTGCCTTTAGGGAGGGAACCTGCTTCGGCGAAGAGTGTAGCGTAGTCGGTGGCTATGACGATCCATTTATTGCCAGAAGTCGATGCAAGGAACGACGCCTTACCTATTTGCAGGAATGGCCGGCGAAGTGGTGGTATGGGCTGGACAAGTATGTCTAGCCAAACCGTCGTTCTTGCGTCGCTAGCAGTCACAACATTTCCTTATGTAATGGGCGACGTCGCCGGTGGGGCAAGGGCAGTAGTACTTCTCCTGTATCCTTGCGGATGTGCGGAGAAATCCCAGATCTCCGGCAGTCGGGTGATCGTGTGAAGCTGTCCAGAACCTCCGGACGTAATGATGAAAGCATTATGACGAGGTGGTAGGCTCGAGGTAGCGGGAAGGTGTTTTGGAGGAGATCGTTTCACAGGAATGTGAAGCCAGTCCTCGCCTAAATACTTTCGGCACTACGATGGTGTTGACTTCCAAGTAATCTATAAGGCTCTAGCACTTGTCATACAGTGAAGTCGTCGGCACTTATGGCGGCCAGGAAGGAGTCATTGTCGTGATCACACTGCGGTGGCGTGTCGACAGGGAGTAGTCGGCCCCGGATTGCTTTCGTCAGTGTTGTAGACGGCGCTGATGTCGAAGCCTTAGTCTCTGAGAGTCAGTCGCCCGAGGCGTCCGGAACTGTCTGTCAAGTTAGACAGCCGACATAGGGCGTGGTTGTCGCTGATGGCTTTGAAGGGCCTGCTATACAGGTAGGAGCGAAATTCCGGGGTAGCCCGGACGATGGCAGGGCACTCGTTTTGTGTAGCGGCATAATTTGCTTCCGTCTTGGAGAGTGCCCGGCTTGCGTAATTGATAACCCTATCAAGTCACTCGACCTTCTGGAAAAGGACGACGCCGAGCCCTGCGCTACTTGCGTCGGTGCAGATTTCGGTATTGGCTACATCGTGCAATTATGTAAGTATTGGCGATGCTTGTAGACGTCGATATAGTTCTTCAAATGATTCAACTTGCGAGGTATTTGAACTTGCTTGTATTTTGAAATTCCTCTGGTTGCTAACTTCGCACTGCCTGCTCCTATCGATGTGATTGTTGTAGAATTTGTGTCTACCATCCAGTCTGCGCAACACGCATATGAACGCGGGTTCGAGAAAAGTATTAGAGGGCCTCTTTAAGCAAACCTGCGCCCAGCAACGCAAAAGAAACAACAGTGCAGGACGATAGCGGCGTGGACACTCCTCGGTTGACGGTAAAACTTACCAGAGGTGAAATGCGTCGGCTAGTATATATTCATCACAGGGCGTTCTGGTATTGTGGCTGAAATTCGAGAACGTACTCAAATGTGCGCGCCGGGGATGCAAAGATTGTAGAATGCACAAGAACGTTCCCGTAGCAGCATGCAAGATAAGTGAAGCCTGCGCTGCGCGTCACAAGAAAGTCGCAATGGCGCTCCCCATAAGGAAAGAAAGACTAGTTTACTCGCTCCAGGGCGGGCCCCCTAAAATCCATTCTTTTGCACGCGCCTTGCCTCCATGTAATGGTGGCATACAACAATTACAAAGGCGAAAAAGGGATTCAGCCCTCGGGCGTTTACTTTGTTTGACTTCGCGTTCCAACGACGTGGATGGTGCTTCCGTGCAAGTGCGCTGGTCTTCCTAAATACACTAAGCCTGACGCACAACAAAAGCACAGAGCTAAAGGAAAACCGTTGACAGCGCGGAACACGCATCGTTGAAATATTGAATGGCTCTCGCACATGACAGCACCTCTTTCCTTGTTCAGCACTGAAGATAAACGTAAAAAACGAGAAAGGAGAACTTAGACATGGAAAATACACTGTGCTTCGTTCGAAAGCTTCGCATAAGGTTTTGGCAGGTGCTAAACATAAGGGTGGGCGCTTTTGATGTCGACAGCTGCCGATTAGCCACATCCCTTTGTATTTTACGATTTCGGGCGGACAGGGGTTTTTCATACAGTGCGCACGAGTGGTGCACACTTCGCTTGAGCACTTTAAAAACACAGCCTCCTTACTGGTCGATATGTCGGTGCTTTACTTCGCTAGACAGTCAAGAGGGAAAAATTCCACAGACTGAACCGCAGGCTTGCGCACATCTCTTGCGAAACAATATTCACGTCTCCGTATACGCATGCCGTAGTACTTTTTTCGTACATTTGAGCCACGCTGAAGGCATTATGTAGTTATTTTAAGTATTTCTCCTCAGTCATAAACCATAGTAAACCATTAGGTAACGATTTCAAACCATAACGCTTCCTTTAAGTTGCAGTGTTCCGCTACTGCAAAATTGCTGTTTCCGCAAGAACTTTTAAAAAGGGAAGCTTTCGCAGTATAGATATCTTTAATTGCGAAGAATTTTCTGGCGAGCTTGAGTCACTTTGACCGTATCTATCTATCTATCTATCTATCTATCTATCTATCTATCTATCTATCTATCTATCTATCTATCTATCTATCTATCTATCTAT
This sequence comes from Hyalomma asiaticum, assembly GCA_013339685.2. Taxonomy (NCBI): domain Eukaryota; kingdom Metazoa; phylum Arthropoda; class Arachnida; order Ixodida; family Ixodidae; genus Hyalomma; species Hyalomma asiaticum. Next base: position 70,149,282 of record CM023487.1, on the reverse strand, counting down.
CTATCTATCTATCTATCTATCTATCTATCCGCCTACGTCTCGTTGCTCTCTTGGCCGTCTGGTTCACCTGCTATACATCAGTATATTAGAGATAGGATAATCAAAAGAAGAGGCGTGCAGGACACGGACACAAGGAGAGCAGTGAACAACACGAACGGCGTTCGTGTTGTTCACTGCTCTCCTTGTGTCCGTGTCCTGCACGCCTCTTCTTTTGATTATGGACTGTTACCAACTCGCTCAGCTTTCTGTCCTTTAGAGATAGGATGTAAATGTATGGCGAGCATGGATGACATGCTCATATCATTAAGGGCATATACTCGTCATATACGTCACGATTCAGGACACTGCAATCTCTTGTACCTCATACCAGTAGTGCTCGGCCCACGGAAGCGTGTACGCGCCACAGGTGTTTGAATTTCATACAACCTATGTCAACCAAAGATACACTTAGACATGCGAAATGCCGTGGCTGCGTTAAGCAGACATATGAAACACTGTTACTGCGGGGATCGAACACGCATCTTTGATCGGCGCCTCAAGATTTTGAACCTCATCCCGTTGAACTGCCTCCAGAATAGGCCCACATTTCTCTGTTCGTGGTTGACATACGACAGCCGGTTCAAACAGCTCGGCTTTTAAGACAACGAACACCGTCTGTGGTAGGTTGAAATATACACATAACAAGCACATAGACACAGAGGCAACCTACCATGCTTTAGGGTGGTATCGAACACGGGCCCTCGAGGCGTCAAGCAACACGCTACCAGTAGGATGCGGCTGCTTCGCCCACTTCTTATACATAGTAAATCAACCTATTGCACCAGCAGTCGTAACGACGGTACACGCGTAACGTGAATTCAGTTTGTAATGTGTGATAAACACTATCATAGCAATAAATATGTAATGCTAGCGTTCGGTATGCTTTTGTGCAATTTCGCTCGATTCCGTAAGAATATTTCAATAAACGACGCTTATGATAGCACAACAAGATATCGTAAAGTGCACTTTTCTTCGACAAAACAGATCTCTGTACTTTGGAGTAGCATGGGTTCAAACGTTACGTCGCACCATGAGGTATCATTCAGAAGCCACAGCCGTGTCGACGTTCGTGGCTGGCCCACTTTTAAAAACGCTCGTGAGTAGGTACATGGGGTTCGCACAAAATCCTTGATCCTGCTTGTAGAGTTGGCTGAATGCCAACTGAAGTATATTTTTATAGGCAATTTCCTATTCACTCCTTCGATTCCCAGGGTGCGTGAGATCTGCGGAAATATTTTTTAGGCTTTCTGCTCAGACTCATAAGCCATGGTAAACCATTAGGTAACGTTTTATAATCACAATGCTGCTGCTTTAATTAATAAGTCATAGAATCCAAGTTTTCGTGCAGAGCATTTCTTTTTCAAACACAATACACAACATGGTCTAAATGGCAGCTTTTAATTCTAACCTGCCAAAATGTCATAACGTAGATGGGAAAGGAGGAGTAAACTTTAATAGAACTAAAATATGTTAGAATGATTCCTGAGATAAACTGCGCGAAATTTAAGCCTTGCGTACAAGTAATCTTTTCTGTGAAAACCTGCGAGTAATCTGTACGTTGTAGGAACTTGTTTGGCTTGTTTGACTTGATGGTCATTGCTTTCTTTCCTGTAGGTAGCATGTTTTACACGAGAAATCCATACTCCTATACGTCTGTGTGTTAAAATGCTCTTATTTTTATTTTCGCTCGTCTGTGCTGATTATTACATACTTCGTTGAAATTCTGCAAGATAGTGAGATTCATCTATCGGTCCAAATGATCATCGTATATGAAATATTGAAACAGCGAATTTGGAAAAACACATAAAATGGGTGGTAGAACAGGAGGACGAGGCCTTCGTTGCCGCTTCCGCAGCCTTACCCCGTAGGTCTAGTGATGAGCCACGGAGCCTTCTAAATAAAGGCTTCCGTCTTGCAGCGTTAGCAGCGTCCAGCGTCTCCGCCGTAGTAGTTGTTTTGCTGGTCTTCTGTCCCGAGCACCCGACATGCCCACTGGCGCCGATGCTTCGACATGGACGCCTGTTGGCCCTTACGAGCCCCGCATGGAGGCAGGCCCATGCGGAGGGGAATACTGCGGAAGGTTCGACTAGTGGCTGGCCCATTACACACTGGTAATCATGAGCAATAAATAAAACATGAACACTCCTACAAGTGTTCTATTCTCGTTCTTGTTGCTGAGCTCTTCTAGTGCGAGAAGTATGAGGACGCCCTCTCGGCATGTTACGCTTTCCTTGGCTAGCTGCGGGCCTGTCTGGGTGATTCCTCTACGACCATGAAGTGGGCCGAGCCGGCCTTCGCTCAAAGAGCCCAACTTCCAGAGGAAACGTGCAACACGTACATCCAACAGATTCTCAGGATTACGAAGCTGGTAAACTCACGTATGTCGAAAGAAGACAAGGTTGGACATCTCCTACAGGGTCTCGCCGAGCGTTTATATGATTTCCTCATGGCCAAGGATAACCTCAACTCGGCGCCTGATGTCGTACGGCAAAATCACGTCGTCTTAACTTTGAAGATCAGACAAATGTCGATCAAGTTCGGTCGGTTGGCCAATCTGACGAGGGTAGGAAGTGTTGACGCCTGGTCGTCGTCAGACCTGGCCTCAACGATTCGTCAAATCGTTCGCGAAGAGTTGCAACGTGATAAACCACTGGTTCCGTCTCCACCACGCTTCGAGTTGCCTGCTCAACGTGAGATGCGTTATTCTGAATGCCTGCTTCAGAATGGCTGTCAGGGTATTCCAAAGACGACGACTACTATGCGGAAGCTCCGCCACCGACCAAGACATCGCGTCTCTTGCCGCTAGCGTGGTACACTGATTATCGAGCGGATGCCTATGCCACGTATTTGGACACGCCTGCCTACTCAGAAGAACCGCGTGCGCATCGACCGCCTTCGCCAGCATGTTACAACTGTGGTGCGTGTGGCCACATACACGCGGGTCTGCCAACGCCATCAATTATGTCGGTACGAACGATCACCTCTAGGTGCTTGGCGCAACGATGGACAGCCCAGTCCTCGGTGATCGACCGAAGCGACGCTAGAATCGACTCCTCGCTAACAAGCTTCAGAAATGCCTCCCCACCCTCTGACTGGAGCTTGACACCTCTGTCTGCGCGTCGGCCACTCCGTGCCCCGTCGCCACGGCGGCACTCCGCCATCGCCGGGAAACTAACCAGCTCGGCCGATGGTGGTGAGATTGCTAGAAAATCTCTGCTAACACACATGCTTCGTCCCACAAGTCTGATTAGAAACAATGTACGTATGGTTGTTGATGGGGTACCTGCAATGTCACTGGTGGACGCAGGTGCGACTGATTCAATTACGTGTCTCGTGTTTCAAAGGTCGCTACGTCGCAAAGGGATGCTTCGATGTGATCAAGCGGGAACGTTCGTTGGGGTACGCGGCGATTCATTGTGTTCTGTCGGTGTGTGTACTGTGGTAGTATTTTAGGCGCTAGATTACTTGCAATTGAATTCCTGGTGATCCTTCGATGGGCCCACGACGTAGTTTGGGGCATTGATTTCTTAAAGCATTGTACATAAAGTTGATTTACAATCCGGAAAACTTCTAGCACGGGGCATTCTCCCTTCCTTTCGCTCGCCTGGAAAACAGCAACACGAGAAGAGAAAGTATATTTAATGTGTTTCGATATACCGTTTTGCCGGTCTAGTCGGTTTTTGAGATTCTGTGGCTTGTCCTACAGACGCTCAATTCGATGCTATAACTGCGCTCATTCATTCGGCTTGGGTTCAAAAGACCATCCTTATCCCACATGGTCTCGTACAATGGAACAGGCCGAGCGGCTTTGTGGGCGGCTAACCTTTCCATGGTAGCCACAATGCTCCAAAGCACCATGAAGCTCGCTATCTGTCGTGCAGAAGCGCTATTCGGAGTGGCCTCACTGAAAGATGCTGACTCTCCGGATCAGAAGGTGTTCTTTGAATCTCCGGCTCCCCGGTTCTTCGAATTGTCAACAAGTCACTATATACTAATGAGAGCCACAAGTCGTACGACATTCTTTCCTGATACCTGTTAGTTTCGACCTTGTGAAAGACGCCGAAGCTACTAAAATCCCCCGAGTCTCCAAAACGTCACACGATCAGTGCAGGTACAACCCATCCTTGACGAGTTTTGCCTAGCCCACGAAAGGTGATCAATGAGCAATTGGACAAAATGCTAAATAAATGGGTCGCTCAGGAGTTGTGCAGTCCACGCTGGCTCCAGCGATACTCGTAAGAAAGAAGCACCGACTACTAATGGTTGGTCCTTCTCTCTAAACCCCTGAATGCAATAAGTAAATAGTCGCGTGTGGGTGTCCTTATTCACGATGCAGTCGACGGCCTTAAGTTAGCCTCATATTTTTCTTCTCTTGACTTTCGGTCACGTTTTTAGCAGATTCTCATGGATTCCGTCGACAAAGTAAAAACTGATTTCATTACTGAAGACGGGCTTTAAGAGTTGAAACCCATGCCCTTCGGACTGCGTAATGTGTCCACCGCTTTCGAGCAGTTTATTTGTACTATTTTCGCGTAACCCAAAGAGGGAGGTTCGCATGTGCTACCTCGAAGACGTTGTGATCTTTGGGCGAACAGTTAACGAACACCGTGAGCACCTCCATACTATCCTTGCCTGTATTAAGAACGATGTATTTGTTCTCAACTCAAAAGAAGTGCCATTTAAATAAGCGGCATGCGTTAATCTTTGGTCACCTTGTTGACAAAGAAGGTGTTGGACCGAACCTACAGAAAAGTATGGCCTTAAAATCTTTCCGAGCACCACAGTCATTGAAGAAGCTGAGCAGTTGCCTTGGGCTATATCCAAGGAAACTGCGCATTGGACAGACGAACGTCACGCCTCATTTCGCCAGCAGAAGATTCTTTTGAGGTCACAACCACGTTACTCTGACCCTTCCGCGCCAACACAAACCCGCACAGATGCTAGTATTATGGGCATCGGTGCCGTACTCGCCCAACCAACTGTTTACAAAGAACATTTCAATCAATCAATCAATCAATGATTTTTATTTTCGCTTTTTATTTTTATTTTAATCGCTTATGCTAGCCTCTCGCCGAGGAAGACTAAGTGCCATTACTCCGTGAATGAACCTGAATGTTAGGCCGTAGTTGCAGTTCATCGATTTGGGTCATACCTATGGGCTCCGTCCACTGACCAGAGGGCGCTACGTAACTCTCCTCGGACGGCTCAGTATCGCTGACATTGGCCGCTTGGGGCATGCACTTATGAGGCGCGCGCGTTCGCCCATAGCGCGCGCATGGTGGAAGCCTAGGCGACAGCGACGCGCGCGTTGTGTCGCTGCTTTTCTGGCGTGCTACGAAAAAAACCACAGGCACGCTCACGTCGCCCTTTGGAACAGTTTGCTGCTGGTTTGGAGCGAGCGTCTCAAAGGAAACAAAACAAAAGAAAGTGGGACGCACGGTGTAGACCTGCTGCTATAAAGTTAGAGACGCACGCGTCGCGTTTGCGTACTGTCCGGCCACAGTCTGCCCAATTATGCTTCTTGTGTCCGCCAGGCTGTGCATTCTGGTGCTGATGTCGCACATGGAAAACTCGACTGCACGGAGCCTATATGACGAAGCTTGACGATCGTCACGGACCACCAATCACTCCGCTGGCTTGTGAATGTACGCGATCAGTCTGGGCATCTTGTACTCTGAGCCATCAGACTCCAAGAGCATGGTTTCACTCCGGACCCCTGAATAGCATAAGACCGATCGACGCCATGTGCGTTCTGGTTGAACATAGCGAGGAAGTGGGTAACTTCTTATAGCCGTTTTTTTTTTTTTGCTTAACCCCTGGCCACCACATTATACTCCGCCACGTTATACTCCCCCGGTCGCCGACTAATGGTGATTGGTCTGAAGCTGCGATGCTCTGTCGTGCAGGTGCAGTTCGTCGATTCGCTCGTCCGCACAAGATGGCTTCCTTAGAACACATCAAAGGCAAGGCACGACAGCTGTCACCACCCCGTCAGCTATGCCCCTGGTGACTTGGTCCGGTTGTCGACCCCACTGCACAAGCGCACTTACAGCACTATACACTCAGCCACTATACAGGCCAGTTCGCCACCCTCGACCGGCTGAACGATGTTCACATCGTTCAGGCAGGTTGGCACCTAACCGCAGGCTGGCCGACTTCCTCCCAAAACCCAAGTAACGCCCTAGCCCCGCTCAAGCCATACACACCACGAGAACACACTTGACTCGCCCAGTGGTCTCAGTCTGAGCGGGGAAGAATGCAGCAGCACGTTTAGCGAAATGCAGAGGAGATGTGGTAGAAGGGGAGCATGAGGACCTCTTTACTGCTTTCGTGAACTCCCACCATCTAGTACTGGTTCGCCGAGCCTTCTAATAAAGGGTTGTCGCTACGCAACTGCTAAAAAAAGCCAACCTGTATTAAGCCGACGGCTCTTCTTCGTCGCGTTGAATCCATCCGGCGTTGCACGAGCGGCAAAGTGCGCACACGCCGGAGTCAGGTGGCACGCGGCATATTTGAAAACAAAAAGTAATGCGCGCGCGCGGACGAGTGCCGCGGCCACGTTTGCCGCGGCCACCCCTACTAACAAAGCGTAATAGGGTTTCGCGACTACAATTCTTATGCCAACGTCTGCACAAGCGTTACTGTATTAATATAGCTGATATAATTAAGTTTTTCTTCTGGGTACCCCACAGGACAGAGGCACCAGCTAACAATTTCACCGTTTCGCGCAAAGAATTGTTTCAGATGTTCCTTCTTCCCTGGACAGTGGTTGAGTGGAATAACCAGATTGATATCCAAGTTACCCAATCTTCTTTCTCTTCTGTTGCTGCAAGCCTCTGTTTAACGTGTATAAACTAAAATCTTACTTTATTTAACGCTTCTTTTATTATCATCTTTTAAAGGTTTTACTGAAGACCAATGTTGTTTACATAACCAATATGTACATCACATTGCTGCATTACGTTGCCTTTATTCGTACGGTGATTTCCATCCTGCTAAAATCCTTTTGGGGATTGCAGTATTTGTATGTAAACAAAAAATAATATATTGCAGCAGTATTTTCGTTCATCAAATAGCGTTCCTTCGATTGAGTGATTGATTGATTGATCAGTCTCAGCCTGCACGTATTTTTATCAAACACGATATCGCATGCGGGATTCACCGAATTGCATATACGTTGCAGGAGAGTGTACGGTCCGCTAACCTGCTACACGTGCTTAAGTACGGAAAATTCTGTCCTTGGATGTAATCAGTAATTATTTCTGAAGTAGCGGGGGATGACGAACGTGATTTCCTAGGCGGCTTTCTTGTGCCAACACTGTTATCTTAAGCCATTATATACGTTTGAGCACCATCAAGCATTGCGAAAAAAATTTTAAAAAGCCTCTTGGGCTTACACTACCTGCTTCCTTTAGCTCTTCGACTGAAAAGTTCAAAAGCAATGGAACTTAGCCAGTAAAATTTATAGACAGTCTAGGAACCAGCATCATGGGCGCCGAACGAAGCTGTCAGTATACCTGCGGCGGTGGTACGGTGGCTATTGCACTCGGCTGCTGACCGGTCGCGTGGTCGAATCCCGGCCACGGTGGCCGTGTTTAGATGCAGGCAAAATGCTACAGGCCTGAGTACCGAGCGATCCCACTACACGTGGAAGATCCCCAGATCGTCGATATTTTCAGTGCCCTCCACTACGGCATCTCTCGAAATCATATCGCGGTTTTAGGACTTAAAACCCAAGGAATAATTACCAAGCAGTCGTCATATCCCAAACTCTCCGTAGGTGTTCTTATCCCGTTTCTGGCTGATGTTCTCGGTGCATTGGCTGGTGCGGTAATTTTGCTTTTTCTTAGTCAACTCCGGACTGGTCTATTCTTGTCCGATCCTTTATACGACACCCGGTCCTCAGAACAACTGCGTGGTTCTTTTGTTGTTAGCTGACGTTGGCACTTACGTTGTGTCACGTTGCCCCTTTTTAGCTTTGTGACTCAATTACCGGGCCGAATTTAGTTGACTGCCCTCGGCTTTGTTGCCTACGTGTCTCTCCAGATGGCTACGTGTTGTTGTTAAATAGTATCCGGCTGATTTTCCCTCTTTCGCGTGCGGTTTCCGTCAAGTGCGGTATTACTGTGCAAATTATTCGGCTTCAAGTAGCCCCACTAATTAATGGCTTATCGTCTCTATGGTGGCTAGACCTGTTAGAGGGGAGCACGAGGCATGAATTATTTGACTCATCGCTTGTCATCTTCACATTTCTTTCAAGACTTGTATTTCTATTTCTGCCGGCCAGTTGCATAAATAAATACTGCACTCAGAATGGTCTTTTAGAATTTACACATGATTGCAAAGTGCGGAAGAATCTCGACTGCTGAATGCATGTCCTTCCTTTGAGAAAAGGTCGTTAGGGATGTCACACCATGCCCAAACTGCGCTTACTTTTTCAATGTCTGCAGCGAACGATGCATGCACAGAGCAGTTCTGCGACTTTGAAACTTGACGACGCATCGTACGCGCAGAGATAGGAACACCATGCGTACTCAAACATGTCATCCTAATCTCTACATCACGCATGTTAAGGAACAAGACGGACAAGGATATGCCCGCTCCGTGTTTTGTGGAAGCACTCCTTGCACACTGCGCAAGTCCTCAAAACACCAATATCGCCATTTAGGACAAACCAGCAAACTACAAGTGCCACGGGTGATTAGCACTTTTCAAGTCCCATCTGCCCGTCGTGTATTCTTCGCCGTTTCTCCTGCTGTATAGTTTCTGGCATGCGGCCTTGCGAGCTTTCAAAGGTATACTGCCAAATACAGTTCTTTTGCGAAGGCTTTCATCTGGCCGTCCAAATGCCCCTTATTCCTTGTCAATTGGATGAGGTACTCCAAATAACAGTCAATATTTATTTCTTGCCGCAACTAGATTTCATCTCTTTCGTTAAGAATTGCAGAAACTACTCGGAAAAGAATACGAAGTGATTTGATTGATTTCTGCGGCTTTACGTGCCAAAGCCTGCTGTGTTTATGAGGGACGCAGTAGTGGAGGGCTCCCGAAATGTTCGACCACCCGGGGTTCTTTAAGGTGCCCTGATATTGCACAGCACACGGGCTTCAACATTTCGCTTCCATCGAAACGCAGCCGTTGCGTTTGGAATTCTATGTGTGAGCGCTCTGAAGCACCTGTTGACAACGCCCCGCCACAGTGGCCTTGTGGTTATGGCACTTGGCTGCAGATCCGAAGGTCGCGGGATCGAATCCCGGCTGCGGCGGTTCCATTTCGATGGAGGCGAAATGTTGAGGCCCGTGTGCTGTGCGATGTCAGTGCACGTTGAAGAACCCCAGGTGGTCGAAATTTCCCGAGCCCTCCACTACAGCGTCTCTCATAATCAGAGCTCGTTTTGGGGCGTTAAACCCCACAAATCAATCGATCAATCTGTTGACAACCTCGAGACGCCTTCGTTTTCACGATTCTACAGAGATGCTTTGTTTAAGTCTCCTGGACGGCAGGCGGCACCGGTCTTCGCAGAAAGCAGTGCCTGCGCAGTTTCTTCTCTTGCAACCAGCATTTGCTATTTGCAAAAGGAGAAAATGCGCATGCGAACCCCGGACGCCGCCTGCCGTCCGTTGTCCCCACCGGTCGGCAGGGGACATCCTGTAACACTTTTTAAGGTAGTAGTACGAAAACTGTCCTCATCAGTCGTGGAACAGTCTGTGAACTCGTGAGCCAAATGATAGTGCACTGCCCGCAATTGGCAATTTGATGTCAAATGCAGCTGCAAGCCTCCTGCTTTTCATTGAGTATTATGAGGCCACAAGGAGAAATGACTCGTCGCTTGAAGTAGAACCGGCACTGGCGATTTCGCGAACGCACTAGCATCCGCGGGAATGTAATATTTGTTCATTTTGGGTTAAAGAAATAGAGAAAACGTATCTTTGCTTCAGAACAACGAACGAAATAATTTAAGCGACGCATTCGATGTTACCTGTGACGTCGCTTGTTAAAAAGAGACGAGACGATTTACAGCTATATCTTCATTCAAATTGCATATACACTGCTTCATGCAGCACAGCAATATTTGACTCACGTGTTCACAGGAGACCTCACGACCGAATGGCGCTGTTTGGATTGCGTTAAAAGCATTTCAGCGCCCCTTAAGGGAAACACATACCGAACTTACACTGTACCTTAGCGGCAGAGCCATCATGTGACTTGTGAGAATGCCGTGTCATACTGAATTTTTAAAGTGTGGGTTTCTGTTTCAACAAAAACTTTTCGACAAGCAGCAAGGACATTGTACAAACGCACGTAACGTTACAGCGGTTTCTTAGACAAAGTTTGATCCAAACATCACACGTAAGGGTTCAGTGGTTTCAAAGACAAGATTTCAGCCAAGCATCATGCTGGACGCAAGGCACGAGTTAAACGCAATGGGGACGTACTTTCGAAAGGCTGTGCATTCAGATACCATTCCAATGGCAAAAGCACATAACGAAGCGTAACACATAGCAATCCTTACGTAATTTCAACTGCTCTTTGCCCCATTTTATCCAGAGTATAGGGAAACCATGACACCCAATTTCACTAACAAATCTGAACTAATGAAAGAAAGGCTGGTTTGGGACGTAAACCCCCCCCCCCCCCCCCCCAATTCTGTTGGATCAGTCAATCAAGGAAGGCTTAAAAAACACATTTCTCCGGTAAAGCTGGAAGAGCAACCCCGCTATGTACATATTGGATTGTCACTCTTGTATGTCACTTGTTCATTTTCCTACTTTTTTTGGCGAAAGAAGACGACGAACTTGGATCTTGGGGAACTTAGAAACTACAAACTTGGAAAAGAGGTCGATGTGAGCTTGATGACTTTCCCAATTTTTTTGTATGTGCGTGTGCGCGCGTGTGTAACAACTTCACTATCGAATTTCATAACGGAGCTTATTGCAGCATTCCCCTCTTTACACTTGATACCGAAATACAGCCTCGTCTGAACATCGTCACAGACAGCTTCATAAGAGCTCCAGTAGACCTCTCGACAGTACTCTCTGCACAACACTAGAGTACAAGGCAATAACGGACAGTTCGAAGACTCGGGCTTATGTTTACAGGTGGTATATGGCGGAGATGGCAGACAGCTTGCACTGACGCACGGATTGCCGGCCACACGCAGTCTTTATTGCAAGTGCTGTCATATGAGCTGTCGAGGCCCCGCAGAAAAAGGAATAAAAAAGCGTCTCTGACCATGCCTGGAGCCTTTCGGCTTGACTTGTGATTGTGCGTGCCATGACCGGCAGGTGTCGATGGAATGCGGAAGTGGGGAATGACACGGCGCAATACGATATTGGATCGCCACGCATTCCTGTTATTGTGCCCTGCAACGCAGCACGGAGAATCGTTCGTAAAAATGGAGTCGTTATTCGTCTTTTATATCCTGCATGTCGCGCGCCTTGAATTACAACATTTCGGCCTGCGTACCGACGCTTAAGTTTTCGCGAGTCATGAGGTTCCAGCATCGCACTTCATTCGCCTATTTGCGTACTTGAACTGCTAAAAGATCTGTGAAACGTTCTACAAACCCGATGTTTTTGTTCCTGTTGTATCTTGTGGTTACGTGAAGGACGCCATCGTGATTTCTTCTCTTAAATGTGGTATGCTCTATGTTTTATTTTCTTCGTGTGTATCGGCCATGTGGATTGACAGTTAAATGAGAAAACGAATGCTTGAATAGGGCGGTTAGTAGTAGGAATACAAATATTTACATACAACTACTATTGGAGCACATAGAAGGTATGATGAAGTCACGTGACACAGACTCAGTCTAGGTCTATGAGCGTTGTAGTGGAATGCACAGTAGCGTTATCTTTTTGATTCCTTATGTCACCTCGATAATGCCTCGAAACAAAGAAAACTTTAGTTCAATGAAATTGTTGCCTATTTTTATTGATATGCCCACAGTATCCACGCCCACTGAGGTTGGCGGAGGTGGGCGTTCAACATAAATATTGTAAAAATTCTTCGAGATCTGACGCCATTTTGTTCGACGTATTAGTGACCTGTCCAAATGTTGAGCGTTTGGTCACACCTCGAGCGATTATAACGATAAGGTCAATACGTCCATCACACGAGACGATAATAATAGCAAAGTTGTACGTTTCATTATAGAACTCGCTCCAGATTTGCGTCACATTAAGTGATCTATATAATGCATCGTCTGTGATGCAAAAACATGGCGCCTACCTAGAAACAAGCGACATAGGCGGCTAAATACACAGTTATGTAGATACAGTCAAAGGGATTTCAGTTCGCGAGGAAATGCTTCGCATTTAAGATAGTCATACAGTTTCTCGTAGCATGCTAATGGAATGCAGAAACGAGCACATATACGCAGACGAAAGCACCGTGATTTCCCGCGGAAGCCTATACCGAGCGATAAAGGGATAGTAATGGAATATGGAGCTGCGAGATACCAAGCAGTTACGCTACGGCTAGCTGAGGCGGCTCCTCCCACACGCTACGTATAACAGATATACCTATTGCACCAGCGGCTGTGGTGACGATGCTTATGTAACGTCAACCGCGCTTCTAGTGTGCGTTAGACGCTGTCGTTTCGATTTGATGAACAATACTTCAGCTTTCCTATCATTCTTAGTTCTTTTGTCCTATCTTGCTCGATCGCGTAGGAATACATCAACGAACGGCACTTATGATACGAACATCAGTTTTCCGTAGCGTGCATTTCTCTCGAGAAAACGCACGTCTGTGCTCTGTTCTAGCGTGAGCGGAAAACTTGCCTCGTACCATAAGCTACCTTTTAGCTGCCACGGTGCTGACGACTTTCTTGGTTAGCCCACATTAAGCTTACTCCTTTGCACAGTCGTTCATCTTATTCGTAACAATTGGCTGGGCGGCAAAAAATTTCTCATAGTCAAGTTTCTCCCTGATTGCTTCACATGACGCAGATTCCCAAAATCTCTGGTATCTGCAGGGTACGTTTAAAGATGACAATTTTTCTTGGGATACTTGAACGCAGAAATTTTGGACTGTCTGCTTTTCCGTCTGTCACGCGACTCAGCCACCCGGCCAAAGTTTAAGCACTTGCCTAAAGCCCAGCCATTTTGAACTGTTAGCTGCCTTCATACTTGTGAGTATTGTCGGTCAAAAAGCAAATATTACGGAGGCGCAACATGAATACATAAGTGTTAGGTGGTGTGTTCCTTTAGTACAAAATATATAGATACGTAATTCCAAAGACCCGATTGTTAGGCTGCGCTAAAAAGCCGACGCTATGCAAGAAAAAGGCCTCTGCCGGCGATTTAATGCTACCTTGTGGAAGTTGCCTGGGGATTCTACACAAGCTCATGTTTCCCGACGGTGCTGCCAGATGGCGTCCGTATCTCACGCGGCGTAGAGGTACTGTATATTTATGCTAGCATATATGCTACCTGCGGTAGCATATAGAGTAACTCTAACACAGCGTAGTACGGTCGGCAGAATACTATAGTCTTTCGACGACATATGCAGCGAAGCACGCAGATACGCGACCAATTTTTTTTCGTCTACGGACTGTATGAACGCACCCAACGTTCCGTTGGGTAGTAGCGTTTACCGCATTGTATCCGATCGTCCATGTCGTGAGGGTTTCGTTTGAATATTTCAAAGACGATAGTCTTTCTTGCATCAACGCAGAAATTTTGGTCTGTCTGTCTGTGTGTGTGTCTGTCCTGCTTTTCTGGCGAAATGGCGAAAGTTTAACCCCTTCCTCAACGACCACCCATCTTGATCTGGTTTCTACGTTCATACTTGTGAACACAGTCGACCAAACAGCGAATATTACGCATATCTGAGGCGCAACATCAATACGTGAGTATTGGGCGGTGTATTCGTTTATTTGAGAAAATGCATAGATATGTAATTCTAAAGACCGCAGTGTTTTTACGCTGCGTTGAAAATGCGACGCAATGAACGAAAAAGCGGACGTTTCCTAGGCTTCGCTAAAACGACACGGTGCTGCCACCTACCAGTAGCTCTGCGTACTACGCAAGCTTCTTGCGTTTCTCGATATCATGGCCAGATGGCGTCCATATCTCACGCAGCGCTGCCTCCATTTCATCAATGCCAGCCACATGCGACCGATTCAACATAGACGGGGCGCTGTCTGAGGCAAGGCAAAACATAAATGGCCGTGTGATGATATAGAACACACTCTACAAGACATGCCCAGACAACGCAGGGAAAAGACCGACGAGCAGATTGCAGCGCGTAAGCGCCGGCGTGCCGATGCCTGTCGTCTCAAGCGTGCCCAGGAAACGTCAGAGCAACGAGCCCAGCGGCTAGCGAAAGATCGTGAATCGAGGCGCCCCCGTAGGCAACAGAAAACAGACGAGGTGCGCGCTGCGCGAATTGTCACTGACCGAGAGGCTAAGCGAGCGTACCCGGCGGCTGAACAGACGCCCGAAGCTCGTGCCGAACCGCAGATGAACCGGGACTCGTGTAGTACGGCCGGTAGAAGGCTATCGTATTTCGACGACATTTGCAGCGAAGCACGGAGATACGCGGCCAATTTTTAAATGCGAAGCATTTCTTAGCGAACTTCGGCGAGTTTGAGCGTATCTATCTATCTATCTATCTATCTATCTATCTATCTATCTATCTATCTATCTATCTATCTATCTATCTATCTATCTAGCCGCCTACGATTTTGTGCTCTCCCGGCCGTTTCGCTAATCGGATGTTTACGAAAATTGGTATGGCACATAATGACTACATGACGAACATAAATGACAGGTCGTAACATGAAAATCATGATATGCATGTCATGAGCCGCATTATTTACATGCCACGGTCTTAGGGCTCTCCTGGCCGTTTCGCTAATGGGATGTATGCGAAAATTGGTATGGCACAACGTGACTGCCTGACGAACATAATCGGCAGGTCATAACATGAAAATCACGATATGCATGTCATGAGTGGCATGATTCACACGCCACGGTCTTAGTGCTCTCCTAGCCATTTCGCTAATGGGATGTATGCGAAAATTCGTGTGGCACAACGTGCCTGCCTGACGAACATAGAAGGCAGGTCATAACATAAAATCATGATATGCATGTCATGAGTGGCATGATTTACAAGCCACCGTCTTAGGGCTCTCCTCGCCGTTTCGCTAATGGGATGTATACAAAAGTTGGCATGCCACAGTATGACTGCATGGCGAAGATAAATGACAGGTCATAACATGAAAATCATGACATGCATGTCATGAGCGACATGATTTACATGCCACGCGTTTCAGTAATGGGACGTATGCGCAAATTAGCATGCCACAACATGACCACATCACAAGCATAAATGACAGGCCATAACACGAAATCATGACATGCATGTCATGAGTGACATGATTTACAGGCGACGGTCCGGGTGCTCTCCTGGCCGTTTCGTTAATGGGATGTATACGAAAATTGGTATGCTACGACATGACAGCATGACGAACATGACTGACGGTCACAACATGAAAATCCTGATATGCATGTCATGGGCGACATGATTTACAAGCCACGTGGTGCATTAACGGGATGTATACGAAAATTGGCATGCCACAAGATGACTGCATCATGAACGTAAATGACAGGTCATAACATGAAAATCATGACATGCATGTCATGAGCGACATGATTTACATGCCACGGTCTTGGTGCTCTCTTGGCCGTTTCGTTAGTGGGATGTGTAGGAAAATTGGTATGCAACAATATGACTGCATGAAGAACATAAATGACAGGTCATAGCATGAAAAGCATAACATTCATGTCATGGGCGGCATGACATACATGCCAGGCGTTTCATTAATGGGATGTATACCAAAATTGCTATGGCACAACACGACAGCATCACGAACGTAAATGACAGGTCATAACATTACAATCATGACACGCGTGTCATGACCGGCATGATTTACATGCCATTGTCCTGGCGCTTTACTGCCGTTTCGTTAATGGGATGTATGGGCTCCGCCTACTGACCAGAGGGCGCTACGTAGCTCTCGTCGGTAGGGTGCCTCGATGTGCGCGCTACTCGTCGGACGGCGCACGGTGGAAACCGAGGCGACAGCGACGCGCGCGCTTCTTCGCTGCTTTCCGGGCGTGCTGCGAACCATACGAACGCTGGCGGCGTCGCCCTTTGGAACAGTTTGCCGCAGGTTTGGAGGGCGCGTCTCAAAGGAAATAAAACGAAACAAGGTGGGACGGGCGGTCGCTGCTGCTATAGAGTTGGAGGCGCGCATCGCGTTCGCGTATTTCCCTGTCACAGTCTACCCAATTTTGCTTCTTCTCTCCGCCAGGCAGTGCATTCTGGCGCTGATGTCGCACATGGAAAACTCGACTGCACGGAGCCTATCCGAAAATTGGTTTGGCACAACATGACTGCATGACGATCATAAATGACAGGTCATAACATGAAAATCGTGACATGCATGTCATTAGCGGCATAATCTACATGCCACTCGTTTCCGTAAAGGGATGTATACCAAAATTGCTAAGGCACAACACGACTGCATCACGAACGTAAATGATAGGTCATAACGTTGGAATCATGACATGCGTGTATGAGCGGCATGGTTTACATGCCACAGTCATGGTGTTCTTGAAACTCGGTATAGCGAGACAACATTGCAAATCCATTTTACGTTCCTTATAAGTGCTCCGCATTTCCTTGATTCCCACTGCACGTGGGATCTGCCAATTCTTTTTTCTCAAAATTTCAATGTAATACCTTTTTGATAGCTTTGGAAAACGTGGAATTTCGTGCTCCCAGTTCCGCTTGATGGTGCTAGAGGTAACGCCCTTGAGTGCAACTTCTCTCTCTCTTTTTTTGGGGGAGGGAGGGCATGAAATCCATAAGCGGTCGTTGAGGATGATGGCTTGGCGGTTTCTGATACTCCTCTTTATTAATTACTTATAATATTAAGTTGAACATGTCTGTATTCTTTTACGCCAAGCCTGGTAAATCGGCGCAAGGCGCCGTACCGTTTACCATTAGTTCATCCCAGCGTGATGTGCAGTTTTTACTTGGGTAAGCGTTTGTGCCGCTCAGGACAAGGGAGTTCAGTTTTGGGGATAAGGTTCACCGCACTTCTCAGTGTTATTCTGTCTTATTGTTTTGATATTTAGATTTAGTTCCTAAAAGGCCTTTCTTTATGTAGGCAATGCTTCACCAAAGAACAAATTCAAGCAATACCTTTTCGCAATGAAGGCTGTTGTGGAAGCGAAGATGAAAACCTTTAAGGATCCCACTCCAAAAAGAGAGCTAGACCCACTGTAAGGACAGTAGTGTAGCGTTTTCTAAATTTCCCTAGACTGCGAGAAAGAAGATGGCTGGCACGTCTACTCAGATGAACAAGCAAGATGCTGCGTGCTACTTGGTGATTGGAAAACTCACTGTCAACTGCGAAGATGAACAAAATCCACTGTGATGCCAGAAGGCGACACAGAAAAAGTGTCGAGCGATTTCAGCGACATTCTAAACTCGCTAGTCATGGACTGGTGTCGTCCGTTATTGTCTTGGTAAACAGATTTCGGGTACCATATTTTCGAGTGTTCAAGCTACTCGTTGGTCTTGGTTGAAGGCTTCTGCCCATGCTAAGGCTTCTGCCCAGTAATCTTTGAAAGGGGTCCCATAAACTACGATATGCCATGTAACACAGGAGCAGAGCGGGCTATTCTTCACCTAATGAAGGCCGAGTGACCGCGTAACAAAGGCGAAGTTGAACTGTCCCCCTAGCTCCCGTATTTCGACGAATAATGACAGAGTGCTGATTTTCTGCTTCAATGCTTTTGTTTGTGGAGCCCATGACAGCCGGTTCTCTACGATAACACCCAGAGTTTGTGTTGCCATACAAGTTGCAAACGCTGAGAATATATGTGGAGCTCGATCCTCTTCAGGCATCTCCTTGTGAAAGGAAGTGCTGCAATTTATCATGTGGAAAACATAATTCATCTGCTAGTCAGAAAGTCATAATTTATTTTTACGCCAGCGTGCAGTCTCTCTTGAAGCGCCTGAATGATCGAACCAGCGGGCTAATTTTAGAAAAATCGTAAATTCGCTTTCTTGTTCCTGTGGTAAGTATTACAGAGGCAGGAGTAGACGATACCTTTCGGCTAGTTACCTACGACGTTTACACGTCCTCTCGTTCTACAGGACTGAGCAGAGCGACGATTTATGTTCGGCGGGAACTGCCCTCAATGTTACTGAGCACTTCAACGCGAGATGTCGCAGAGTACGTCGCATCTGAAATTTAATTTGGTCGTGTCAACTTCGCCATACTCAGCCTATATCTCTAACCTTCTACAGACATTCGAGCTCCAGCTATGTCGGCCCCCCTTTAGATGCACACGGAGAATGCAATGCTTTGCGGAGACTTCAACGCGCACATTATTATGTGGGGAAGCACCTCCTGTACCGTCGATATAACGATATGCAAAGCCAATTGAAAATAGTGATTGATGTGTTGAGGCACCCCTCATTGGTGTTTCCGCGAGATTTTAACTGCTCAAGTTGCCCGTACCTCAGGCTCTGCTCAAATGATATTGCATGGGAATCAGTTTGGAAACAGATAGCTAGACAAAGGGTGATGATCATTTTCCTCTTGTAACATGAAGTCCTCTGCTTCGCTTTTCGACTTATCGGTGATCTGCAAAGACAACAAAGTGACAGGTGTATTGCTATCGCAGTAGAAATCAAGCTGACCAAGTCAGCAGTACCAACTGTCTGGTAGCACTCATAAAGGGCAAATTAAAACTGTTATCGATCTAAGTTAAAATTCCTGATGGATACGATGTGGCAGACTGTGAATACGAGAGCCAAATGGCACAGAGATGAGGGGGAAATAATGGCTGAGAGGCCTCACTGAGCCGTGCAGAAATGTCACAAGAAGCATGACCACATGAGTCGACAGATGGATAGGGTAGGTACGATGCGCTGGCGGGAATTCTGGATCTCTTTTTCCCCACTTACAGCAGAGTACACATTGTACAAATTTTGGAACGTTCTATGTTCTTTGAGTGAGCCAGTAGCACACCTACAAACCTGCAGGGCTCACGGTTCAGTCCAGCAAGCGTCAGAAAAGAACGATCCAGACAAGTTTTTACAATCTATTTCAGGCCCAAATGAAACAGTGAACGCAGCTGCATACAATAATTCTGTTGAACAAATGGAAGCATCGGTCAAGGTATCGTCAATGTTTATCACCGTTATCTGCGTCAGCCGTTTTTGTTAGGGGAACTGAAGAACTCACTTGACTCTTGCTCTCAGAGAACAGCAGCTAGACCTGACGGAGTGACATATGCATCTTTGAAAAACATCGGGCCTGAGGCTACAAATATGATGTATAGATTCCCATGTATGCGTGGCTTTCAAAATGTCTTCCTTCTTCCTGGAATATTGCTAGAGTGGTTGCCGCTCTAAAACTTGGTAACACTCCGTTTATCTATAGACTCCTTTCGCCCTCTCAGTCTGAAAACCTGCCTCTGTAAATTTGTAGAATAAATAACTGACTCTAGGATTCAACGATGGACAGAACGCACCGCGCTGCTTGAAGCTATGGCGGGATTACGCCAGCGTCAGTATGCAACGCATGCTATTTAGGTCTGGTAAATAATGGGATGAACTGCGGAGGCAGCACCATTGTAGTGTCGCTAGAAATAAAGCATGCATTGAGTACAACTATATATGGCAACATTTACATATTGAATGGCCTAATTCGGTTGACATGGTTCACCGAACGCAGAGATAGATTGAGGAATCCTTGAGGGGTAGAAAGCTCCATATTTAAACTGCTGACGCTACGGGCAAAGATCATTACGTAAACGAAGGTGATACGCAAGGTAGCGTACTAAGTTCACTTCTGTACCTTCGCGTTGTTGCCGCATAGTCGCATATCTCGTCTGCTCCTTAATCACTATAGTCAGACGGCCGATGCATATGGGAAATTTAGCTGCTAATTTCTGTCTGCAACAAACGTGGTAATAATGAAATATCTGTAATGCCTACAAGTATTGCTGTAAGTGCTTTTCGCACGACATATTCAAAAAAGAAGCTGCTGGAAAACGTCCGTTTCCGTTGCGTAGTACGCATACAGCGCCTACGGAATATGGAGGAATAGGTGTCCCGCTGTAAAATTCAATGAGGGATTCCACTCTATGACGGCAGATATCCAGGGAAGCTGCGAAGTACACGACACAGAGGAGACACTGAATTTGGGTAAAAGATGCGAATAAAGTCGAAGGCCGCGATAACGAAATCCCGAGGCAACTAAATTCTTGCGGGAAAGAAGTACTTTTGAATCGCCGGAGAACGCCCATAGGAATCTATGGAGTTCGTATCTTGCGATAACGCAAAAAAAAAAAATTGTACCAATGTCTCATTGACAAAAATTTTTTGATGTACAGTGCGCATAAATCTGCCCAATTTACACTAACTCTGTTGAAAAGCTCCTCAAATGCGTCCATTATGCGCCTAAATTGCGCAAACTTACTCTGCAGCGCTATTGTATGCGCGCCGCCATTACTGCTTACAACAACAACAGCAAATGAGGTGGCGACAACGATGACATTCGCATTGATAATTCCCCATCGCAACCGATAACGGCGGTGTGGTCTGACCAAAAATACAATGACATTGGTAATTATATGCTAATTAAATTAAATAATAAAGAATAGAATAACTGGAGACGACCTCGCAGTGCCCAAATTTGTTTTTTGTGATGTGTTGAAGCCGAGAGGAACTAAATGACTCTAGCGGAACCCCTTAA
The DNA here is from genome assembly GCA_013339685.2 of Hyalomma asiaticum. Classification (NCBI taxonomy): domain Eukaryota; kingdom Metazoa; phylum Arthropoda; class Arachnida; order Ixodida; family Ixodidae; genus Hyalomma; species Hyalomma asiaticum. The sequence continues at coordinate 70,128,455 of CM023487.1, read as the reverse complement.
GCAACACCTAGCCAAATCCACATCCACATGTAAAGGCAGTAAGAGCGCACATCGTTTGGTCGGTTCGGTCGCGAATGTGTTGCTTCTGTGCGGTTAGCTATCGCTGTGTGCGGCTGGCACTACGTAGGTTGCGCGACCCGCGTGTGCGCCCATCGTCGTCTGCTCTGTCGGCCTGCTGTGATGTATCTTTACCTATCCCTTTTCCCCTTACCCCTGTGAAGAGTAACAGGCCAAAGAATCACCCTCCAGGCCGTTATCTCCTCCTTTCCTCGCATTAAATGCTTTCTTCTTCTTGTGCTTGCTAAGATGCCGCCTCCTACCAAAAGGCGGACGTTCATCATGATTTAAGATACAGCAGTGCCAATCCATAGCTGTGAAACTGCAACAAGAAAAGGCAATAATTTTTTTTTTTGCCAATTTCGGGTCTTTTCTGTCTCACTGTCACGCCTGGAAATTCCAGCCAAGCTGAATTTCCTTGTTTGTTGTTTTTTGCTTTCCCCACCGATTTTGTTATTGCGATTTTCGATCGTGCCTATTCTGGACTGAAGCTACGCCGCGGTGTTCTGCTAAGCACTTGGTTCCGGTTTCATTTTTATCGTAAGCAGTGCGAGGTGGCTATTGCACTTATACGTTGGACGTTATCAGTAACACGGATTCTTTTCGGTTTCGACTTTAGTTTTGTTGGCTAGGCCAGGGGAGGCCAATACCGCTGGTACATTGGTGACGAGGGTTAAAAGAAGGGACGTAACACCTTTCGTTTCTACGTGAACCCCGCCACCCAGCGGTTTTTTGATCGCAATTAGTGCAATTCCAAGACATCAAGCTCGCTTCAGGAGTGTCCCTATTGTCAGCAGGGTGTCGGGCAGCTTTTGTTACATCCGTGGAGTCGATGACCAGCGCATTTTCTTCGTGTTTCCTGTGACAAGCGAAGCCACCGAATAAGGTGAGACCACTGCTGCTTCAATCCTTACTGAAGATAGCGAGCAAGTGCTGGACAGGGGAAAAAGTATATAAGCATCTCGCTTTCGTCGTATGACCCTGCTATCTGAGATTTAAAAGCCACTTCGCCGCCCAAACGAACATCGTCTCGTAGCGTCAGCGATTTCACAGGTGCCTCCAGAAGCCAGGTGAATCTACCACTCGAGCACTTGAGAATCAACTTCGTTATGAATTGATAACCAGAATTTCTTCGCGAAAAGGCACGAGCGCCTAGCGGCCAAGGTTTGTGCTCTTTTATTTCGGAGGCAGTTCTCGTGGTACTCGGAGTAGCTCTCTGAGCTGTTCAACTTGAGCAAACAGCTTACGAGGATCAACCGCTGACGAGTGCAAGCTTACAGGATCTTGCTGCCAAGTGCAATTTTGTGTACTATCTTCCCGCTGTCTCTTTGCACTTTCAGTCAGCATGGGTGATTCTTTCCGTCGACCTACTAAGAAGAAACAATGCCACTACTGCGGCATGGTTGGTCACATGAAGTCGTAGCGTAAATAATACCGACGCATTGCTTGTGTTCGTGGACTAACCAGCGATGCTATCCTTTATGCCAATAAAGTTCGGCGCTGGCAACCGAGAAGTATAAAGAGCAGAAAATTCGAAAAATTGACAAATGCAGCGATTGACGAACGTCACACGGCACGTGCCAACTTGCTACTTGTCCGTTTTGCTAAGCTTGTTGGATCTGTCGTTTTTGACGTTACCGGCATTATTTTATTTCACACGTTATCGAATAGGAAACCACCGAAATGCAAGACAAAAAATATTCAGAACATAGCTACAGTGCCAAACTGCGGTTGGAGCGTGCCTTTTCGGAATGTCAGAGTTTGGCGGCCATGGGAGAGTGAAACCGGAACATACACATAGTAGCAGCGCAAAAGACTGGGACGAAGGAAACACGTAACACACAGGACGTAACACGTAACGCACAGGACACAAAACCTTTCCTTGGTCCCAGTCTTTTGCGCTGTTACTATGCATATGTTCCAACTTAGCCAACTTTCCATGCTATTGAAACCGGAACGTTTTGCCATCGCACTGCACGTGTTAACTGCAACAGTCAAGGACATGCACGTCATACCTTCATTCGTTATGCGAGAATAAGCCACGTATGATGTCATTGTTAGTCGTGGTGCAAATAACGACGTGAAGTTATTGACGTCACGAGCTGTGAGCCACGTTAGTTATGCAATCCTGCACTCCTTCTTTCTGATGGGAATTTTGTTGCATGCAAAGTGAAGGAGAGGCGAGCTTTCGACTATTTATTTCGTATGTTCTCGGCCCAATTATTCTTCTACCCTTTCCCTACGACAACAACGCGTGCTCCGTAATGGAGTTGACATTTCTAATTGTCGTAGCTCGGGGCAAGTAAAAGAGCCACAACGCATAACGGTTCAGAAGAGCAGACGTCTTCGCCTGGCTTTCGGGCCTTCGAATCCTTGAGCAGCGAATATGTGCGAACTTTCCTGAACAAATGCGTTTATGATACGCTAGATCCGATATTCCGGAAAACGTGACCCTTACCAGAAATGTCTATACTTCGTCGTTAAAGATCTGAAGGACAAATAAACTCAAGTGAATTTCCATTTAAATTCCGCACATCATTTTTAATGTGAACAATATAAAGAAAATCAGTGACTGCGCTGAACAACTGATATCTTGATAGGCAAGCTGAATAGGGTAGCGGAAGCCGCATTCTTCTTGTAGGCATTCAGTGGCTATTCAAACTTGGTAATTTTTTTCTGGCATAAAATAATCTAGGAGGTGACGCGTATTATCACTTTTACAATTGGTTGGTCAGAGGTGGTTTTGGGACGTTAAACCCCACAAATCAATCAATTGGTTGGTGACATTTTCCTCTTGGTTCTTTTTTCTGACACACGTTCTTTGGTTGGACACATCTAACTTATGTCCTGCTGGTAAAACCTGGTTTAAGGGGACACTGTAACGGATTTTTGACACCGTGTGACCGATTGGGCTCCGTGATTGTCAAATTACTCACACCATAGATTAAGTGGAGCCACTTGCACCAAGACAGCGATGAGCGTTCTTGTGTCGCGTTCCTCCTTGCCATTGCTGCCGTTCCTTAACTCGCTTAGCTCCGGGACGCACCGTAGTGATGGCAGTGCCTCTCAGGGCAGCCGCTGTGCCGACGCCTTTGTTGTGGCATGACGCCTCTGTATCGCTTCTGAGGCCTCAATGATGATGGTGGGGCTGTAATAGTACCCTTGTACGCCAGCGACGAGGACTTGGTTGATTGAGAACCTTAGTGTGTGCCGTCAGGCACCGCCACGATACCGCTGGCTTGACATTCGTCAGGCAAAGACCACTCACACCGCTCGTAACCTGCCCTTTGAAAGGCAGGTGCATAGGAGCTCCTTCAGGTTCAGGCGCATCAATTTTTCACGGCAGGCTTAAACTTCGTATTAAATCACGCGCTTTACGCAAAGAGTTGATATTGGTCTGCCAATGATCGGAAGGAGCTGAGCTGTGAGCGGAATGCATTTTTAATAAAGCACCAAAACTGTTCCACGGTCCCTTGAAATAAATCGATGTCAAGCATTCCTTTGTATTTCTGCTCGCTTTGTAAACTGCTGCGCTATATTAGAGAGTAATAGCTAAGCGGCTCAGCGGGCCAGCGGGTCCAGCGAACGAGCGGAGACGCCAACTGCGCATGCGCGGCACGCTCGGACAGCCAGCGCATTTACGGAGCGAGCTGCTCGCCCGCTCATTTCGTCTCTTCAGCGGAGCGTGCGCAGCGGGCCAGCGTGCGAGCGTATTGCAAGATGGCAGCCCCCAACACAAGCGGCGGCGGCATGTCGTCATGTCATGTAGCAAAAACGAAGATGTTTTCCCACATAACACCTGTGATCTAATGAAAAATTACTTTTGCGATATCCTTTTCGCAGTAACTTCAATTTATTCGACAGATAAAAACCTCTGCTCGATCGACAGTAACTCCAAAATTGTTCAACAGGTGGCGCAGCGGTAAGTTCCGCTGAAAGAAGCGGGGCGTCGCTCAGCTATTACTCTTCTCTTCATCATGTGGTCCGCTGTCCCCTCCGCTCCATCGCTGGGCCCGCTGGCCCGCTGAGCCGCTCAACTATTACTCCCTACTATTTATTACGTACCGATCACCTGCTTGCCAGTAGTGCGCATGAAAACCTTTCCGCTGGGGCGCTAACACAAAACGACCGACACTACGCAGACATGTGACCAAGTTTTTCATTCCAAAACAGGAGATAGAAAAGTATTGTTATCAGTTCTAATGAAATGCTTCCTCATAGAAGGCAAAAAGCATACATTTCAACGCTTTGAAGTCATCATACAAAAAAACGACAAAAAAAAACTGACTTAAACTGCGACAACTTTGGCGCGCCAAACATAACACCAAGAAAAGCACTGCGCGCCTCCCATAAATGCATGTGGAAGAAAATATAGATGAATATTATTTATTTCTCTGTGTTTTGTATGACAGCCGTGATGAATTAGACGTGTAAGATTCTGTCGTTTCGGCATTTGTTAATGCTTTACAACCATGGTTTTCGGGGAGAGCGTGCTTGAACCTACGTCCCTGATGGAGCAATATTGCTGGGGCGTAATTAAACACTGCCTATCAGTCAACAGACCCGCGAGTCTCGTTTAATTAGACGGGTGCCCATGAGACTCGAGGCAGTTCCATTTCTTTTTTTCTTTAATTTTTTGTTCGGACACCAGCGGCTTCGCCTCCACTGAATGGGTGCACTGTAAAAAGCGCAGGCTCACGGCACAGTGCGTAATAATTAAAACTACGGAATGGCGCAAAGAACGTGAGCATGCGATGCATGAATTTTTCGAAAGAACAGAAAAATCCAGCCGCTTTATTCAATCTCCAACGTCCCGAGAATGAAGTTTATGTATTTTTACATTATATTGTGCGTGGTCTTCAGCATGTGAGGCTCGAAGGATAACAAAAGCCTTAGTGGGAAGCGTTGAGTATGATAGCCCAACAGGTTTTTCGCTAACACATAAATAACGAAGCTACTGCGTTGCTCCGGATGTTTATACGTGGCAGAGATCGGTAGTTATCTATGCATATATTTATTGTATTCTAAATAATAGTCTCTGTATTTGTATCTGCGTTATTGCCGCTCAGTTATCAAGATACCGAATCTGCATACTCCTGCGTACAAAGGAACGCCGTCGAAACTATACTCATTTATGAGCAACGGGCGATGCATAATTTTCTTAGTGTTCCGTCGACAGCGGGACCGCATGAGGTTCTGAACAAAAGTTTGATTTTCCTTCCTGAACTGAGTCGTCGCTTCGTCATTAAAAACTGTGCTGAATTTCGTCGATACATCGAACAAGCAAAGAGCTAAAGACAAACACGTGGGTTGAAATAAAAATAGATCCGAGGGGAAAAATTTCAGTCACTCACACCGCACATTCAAAAACAGAATTCTTAATTCAACGACTCTTTATGTTTGCTCACGCCGTCGGCAGACGACGCGAGAAATTTATGCCGAATAAGCAAAGCCAGAGCCTCGTATTCCTGGCACAACAGATAGAAAACATTGAAGGCCCTCATCAATTTTCTTTGTTTGTTCCTACAAGAAAGATATAAATACGAAGTGGCAGCTCATAACAATGGAGTTTAGGAAGCCATACATGAGGCAAACCTGTTGAAAAGAGCGTAAAATCAGGTTGAGTATGCTAAAGGCGTTTACTATTCGCGATCTATCTTCTCACTCTATAGACCGTTTTCTCGTGGGTGCCGCCATGTTTCCTAGCGGGCGGAGCCGTCTCCGATCTGGCAACCCACTGGCTTGTGCAAACGCTGGCTTTTGCATGGTCGGTATGGCGGCGGATGCAGTTTGAGTCGTTTATTTAGTTCTAGCGCGCTCACTTTCGCATAAGTTGGGGCTCTGTATATAGGAAATGAGCCTGTGCAACGTGCTCACATGTTTTGATCCTATGGTAGACATTGATTACAACAGAGGACGTCGCGAAAAGTATCCGTGCCATATATTACGGCGAGGTCCTTCTGTTTGCAAAGCGCGCACATGTTTTCAAGCTTTCTAGCCGAACAGGAGCAGCCTTTCCGGATACAATGAACTTTTTTCTTGAGTTGTAGTTCTGCGAGAAAAAGGAGCGGGGCCGTTACGCTTTGTTTGCGCCTTCGTATCTGCCGCGGCTCGTACGTGCGTGGGCGCGCTGTGGCTGGTTTTGCTACATCCCACGGGTGGCTTCTGTATATTTCTTTTGTCCATTTATTCTTTTCTTTTTCTTACTCAATTGCACGATTGAGAAGGCGTGGACTAGTGTTTCTGTCTTGAGAAAGGAACTGGAAAGGCGGGAACCAGGGCAATAAGGAACGCGACTTGACGAAGCCGTCGGCTCCGGCCGACGGCTAGGCGGAATCCGCATGCGAGACAGTTTTATTGCGATAGCAATTACATGGACTGGCCCGGATGGTTCTTGCCGTCCCCGTCGCCGCCGTCATGAACCGTATATGTATAAGGATGTATATATATATAAAAGTCCCAAAGAAAAATAATTCGGATAAATGCTTCCGACGCGCGGAATCGAACCAGGAACCCCTCATTGCGCAGGGCGTGGCGCTAACGACTACGCAACAAAGAGCAGACGCTTCAATGAGCTAACGGCGAGCCTTATATACACACCCTTTACCGCTGGCAGCACTCAGAGACGGCAGGCGCTTATAGCGTTTCTCCATTACCAGCGAGATGGCGCGAGGAACGCAACGGGCAGCCGCCTTTGCAACAGGAGCACTGTTCAAACTGAGAGAGAGAGAGAGAACACTTTATTGATGAATCCGGAGATATTAGCCTGGTTAATGGCCTGCCTTGCTACTCCAGGTACTTAGCGGTGATTATGATATTTACAATGATCACGTCTAACACACAACACGTACATACGGTCACACTTACTCACACACTCATATATACATATTGTAGGGGTTCCTTCTTCTAATTACTACTGCTAGCAGCGGCATCGCCGCTAGCAACCCCCTGCAGTGGGTTCGAGCACTCAACGAGCAGAGAATGAGGTCGTCGCGTTCGCGCGCTCGCCATCTCAGCCATGCATCGCCGCGCTGCCGCGCGCTTCGGCCCGCGGCCCGACTCTAGGCAGGGCAGCACGAACCGTCGCACGCGGCGAAAGAGGAGAACATTAGGCGCAACTCTCCGTGCATGGTGATTTAATAAACACGTTAAATGAAGCTAATAATACAGGGCCGAATCAAGGATCGAATTAAATATAAACGAAAGGACAATAACGATTAACAGCACGCGAACACACACGAACGCAAACAAAGGACGTTAACAATGAACAACACGCGAACACAGAATAACACACAAAAATAACCATGCAGGGAAGGAGAGCCTAACCCCGGCCAGCGCACCCGCGACCGCGCCCCAAAAAAAGGAAAATAGAAAGAAAGGAACATACGTAGATGGGCGCAGATCGCCGGCCGCTGCCGTGGGTCACTGGAGCTTGCAGAGGCACGCCATCCGACCGAAGGCCTGGTCGGCCGGAGAGTCACAAAAGTACGTGCGCACCTCTCCAAGCGCCAGCAAGTTCTCCCGAGGCATCTCCAAAACCAGAAACGCCAGAACGCGCGAACGTTCGAGGAATTTCTCGCTGCCCAATGGCAGCCTATGTTAAAACCACATGGGGCAAACGGGCGGGCCGCCGCCCCGTCAAGCTGGGGAGAGGGGGGGATGCGGAGACATTCCACACTAAACATGGCGTCGAGCGGGACCCGGCCCCACAATATATACACTATAACTCAGTTTACAGCGTTTCATTGAGGCATGTTGCCCGTAGAAACGCTATCAGCGCCTTGGTGCTACGTAGTGCGCAGGCGCTGTCTTGCCACGGGCCTAGGAGATGCCGCAGCTCCAAGGTCGAACCGTGTGGCAAGTGAAGCGCTGCCTTCAGAGTCTTTCTATCCGACTCGTAGCGCTGGCAGTTGCACAGGACGTGTTCAATGTCCTCTCGTGTGTTGCATGTGGAGCACAATGGAGAATCAGACTGTTGTATTTTGTGCTTATAATCTCTCGTGTATGCTACATTAAGTCTTAATCGGTGAAGACACGCCTCATCTCGCCTGGCTAAACCTTTTGGTACGTGGAAGCTGCAGGCTGGGTCAATGGCGTGTAGTGGTCCGTACTGATGTCCTGAATCACACCAGAAGTGTCGCTGCTGATTCCAGGCAAATGTCGATACCATAGTCGCCGCATCTTTTCTTGAAAGGGGTATGGCTGTTAGTGGTGTTTTAGTTCCATGGGCTGTTCTGGCAGCACTGTCGGCCCGAACGTTTCCTTGTATTCCACAGTGGGCTGGTAACCACTGGAATACAACGCGGTGATTAAGTTCATGAGCATTATTGCCTAGCCGATTGATGTACAAAACTAGTTGTGACAGGTTATTCGCGCTCGTTCGGTGTATATCTGTGCGTTCGTTTCGTGCGTGCTTCGCTTGATAGTTCACTGCTCATCTTCTGTTTGTTCATTTAGCGGCTTCCCCTAGTTTTGTATGTGTAGCTTTGTGACACACAACGCATAAAGCCCTTCGTACCAGCACGCGCTGCCCACGGGAGACGCTCACTTAGCAAGTGCATGTTTTCTACAATTAATATTGCTCCTGAAGCTGAGCCTCACTTCGTATAGCACTACAGTTTCTTGCTATCGCATTCATTGCTTCGCCCTTGCGGTGAAACTGTGACTTTTTTTATTTACCATGCCCAACAGCAAAGATGGCTGGAGTATCTGCCGCCCGTAAGGCAGATAGCGGCTCCCGATATCACGCAGTGCGCGCCCGTCATCACCCTAAGAAATGAGCTGTCTTTTTTTCCTCGTGTACCAAATCCCCCGTTGTTGCAAAATTCACTTAGCAGCAGAGCTAAGTTTCATATAATTTGTTAAAGATACACTATGCAATAGTAAAAGGGTTCGTGTTTGCTGCTTTTCATACTTCGCCGCGCTGATCAATCATTGTGGGACATGTCGGGCACGATTCATGCGGTCACAGCCGAGGTTGAGCATCAGTGGTTGAGTTCGTTGTGCTAAGTTCGGCAAAAATGAAGGACTCCGTAATTACCGAAATCTTCTTGGGGGCACAAAGCTTTTCCCGTTTCAAATCCATGATTGCCGCTGCTCGTCGTCTGGAGGAATACTATGCAACTTGAAGAGGACGCAGCTGCGAACTCTTCGTGTCTGGTCATGCTGTTCATCTTTTCTGTGGTAGTTAGCACAACCACAAAAACTGCACACTGGCTTTTTGTCGACCTTCTGCGGTCTGGCATCGCGATAAAAGCAAACAAAAAAAAATTGGCCGCGTATCTCCGTGTTTCGCTGCAAATGTCGTCGAAAGACGATAGCCTTCTACCGGCCGTACTACATGAGTCCCGGTTCGCGTGTTTCTATTTCCCCGAGGAGTTGCGCAAGCGAGAGGGAAAACGAAGAGACGCGAGGAGAGAAAGGGACCGGCCGGAGTGGCGGGCGGCCCTTCCGCTGCCTTCCGTTCGGCACGGATGGGTGGATGGATGCTATGAGCGTCCCCTTTGTAGCGGGGCGGTGACATGTGCGCCACCAGGCTCGTAAGAAGATTTAAGATGGCGCCCTTACCTCACGAGCGTGAGGTAAGGGCGCCATCTGGCCATGGTTTCGGGAAACGCAAGAAGCTTGCCTAGTACGCAGAACTGCGTAGGAAACGTCCGCTAACAAGCACTAGGGTCTTTAGAGGTGCGCATCTATGTATTTTCTACTAAAGGAACACACCGTCTAATACTTACGTATTGATGTTGCGCCTCAGATATGCGTAATATTTGCTTTTTGGTCGACTGTGATCACAACTATGAACGCAACTGGGTGGTCGCAAGATGGGCGGTCGTTTAGGATGGGGTTAACCTTTCGCAGCAGGACAGACCAACGCCTCCTAGAAATCAATGCCTGGAATGTAGCACGATTTCCCATAGGGAGCTCCCTGCCGCGTGTTTCGACCAGGCGCCGTGCGAGAGCGCTCGCCTCCGGACCGCCTGGTCACCTGACATCACAGGCGTAGCCAATCGCGTAGCTGGGAGCAGCCGGCCTGCGCGCTGTCCGGACCGCCGTCGAGAGCGTGCGGCGGTAGTTTGATAGCAGACGACGCCGCCTTGAAACGCGTTGAAACCTACCTGCTGTCTGCAGCAAAATGTTCTACTTTTTACTCGCATGATGTGGTTAACGCAGCGCTTGAGGAGGTACGCTTGCGCTTTTGAGGTGAGCCTTGAGTAGTGCTTTGAGCTGGTTGTGGCAATGACGACGTCAGTTCGCCGATCGCCACTGACGTGCTTGCGGATACATCTGTTCGTGTCGTGCTGTCCGGTTCAGCAAGCCACGGAAACAACTCGCCGTGTACTATAGGCCCTGTAGTGCTCCTGGACACACTGGCACTCACGACGTTTCGCGCGGGGCCCGGCGTTGGTTCGCCGAACACGCACGTGGCACTACACCGGGCTTGAGTAAGCGCCTGGTGAAGTCTCTTTTGAAGTCACTCGCATGGAAGTGGAGACTGCATACGACGCAGTGTTCCTTGATTGTTGCGCTGGGAAAGGCGCCTGATAGTGCGTGCAGCCACTTCTCACGCAAGATCTCTGCTGGCACTTCGTGAAAAGACACACCCGGTCGCTTCCGTCGGCAACTCGATGAGCAGCCCGGCACACAACAGCAACGCATTGCCACTCAAATGAAACGGAGATCTGGGTCCGCAAAGACAGACGGCGAAAAACATCACGCAAACCAACGTAAATTTGCTGCGTTAAGCAGACGGAATTACCGTCATTGCGGTGAACCTTTATTTGCTGTTAAAAAAAATGACCTTCAAGAAAGTGGACTTTATTTCATATGGCAATTTGTTACCTCGCCACAGCGATAAAAAAGAACGCCTGCATATAGCAGCGGTGACAACGCGCGGTCGGCAAGGTGTCGTCTGCTCGCGAGAAGCAGCCGCTCGGCTCCCGGTGGCCGCGCGTCGGCGTGTTTACAAGGAGCGACCGCCAGTGGCGCTCGCCTCCGTACCGGTGGGGGAGGGTAAAATCAGAGGGTAGGGCAGCGCGTTTGCGGCTCACGTTCCAGGCATTGTTTTTCTAGGAGGCGTTGGACAGACACACACAGACAGACCAAAATTTTTGCGTTGAAGTTCCCCAAGAAAGACTATCGTCTTTAAAAAGAACGCCAGGTTAGCCTACAGCACGCATAAATTGCTCAGCACCTCCGCACATCCAAGCATCAGCGAGCGCTCTCTCAGCCGTTTAACGCTCACCAGGAGAGGAGGAAGGCGTGGGCGCGCTGGTTTCCAGACCGCTCCTCCTCGCCCCGCGATAGCGGTCTATAAAAGACAATTGACTAAAACGAAGAAAATGGTGCAAGGTTTTCGATTGCGGATTGTGTGAGAAAGTTAGCGTTTACTATGTTACAACTTTGCATATGCATATTGGCGCTCCAAAGAAAGTGCAAACACGACCTTAATGTTAATGCAGGTGTCTTGAGTAACGCCAGCCACAATCATTCGGTACATCTTGAGATGGCTGGGGCGGACTTTTGGTTTACTGCGCTGGAGATTAGATTATGCGTTGGAGAACGACTAATATCACCACAACCGACACTGGTGTGAGACATCGGTGGCTTCTTCCTGTCTTTCTAGCGTGTGCCTCATACCCGCATGTTAAAGTCGTGAGTCGCTAGCTCTATTTATTTGTTTGTTTTTTTGTTTGTTCGTTGTGGTTGGTTTGTTGGTTGGTTGGTTGGTTGGTTGCGTTTGGTTGGTTGGGTTTGGTTGGTTGGTTGGTTGGTTGGTTGGTTCTCTGAGGGGTGCCGTGCAAACACGGTTACACTATCACATCCACCTTGTACCCTCCGAACTTGATTTTCTATATGATCTTATCTTTCTCTTAGAATATACCCTTAACACGAAAGTATACTTCATGTGGCGTTCCACCAAGACTACACTGGCGTACTTCCATAAAGGTTGTAGATCTCTCAAAAACTGCGCACAAAGATTTGACAGTGAAGAAACGCATAGAAAAAGCACCGTCGACGTGTGAATGGGAACTCGGGAAAACTATCTGTCCGCAATGCCCGACTACGCCACAGTTCCACGTATGCGAAAAGGCGCAAATGCGCCTGATATACCCTCGAGTGCGTGCTCTTAGTACAACATGGTTGGATGTCCTTCTCGAGCCTGGCGAGCAGAACATCGAGGTATTTAGCAGTATGGCTCTGACATTTAGGTGCGGTGAACCGGTTTTTACTATATCCCTAAGGAGAACTAAGAGTGAGCCCTTCGGTAGGCGTAGCCAATTGTAGGTGGCGTAGGTTACCAGTTACACAGAAGAGCAAACGGCTGCAGAAGTGCTGCAGAAAGGTAGCGACGTCGACAGTAGAGTGCCAGTCAAGGGAATCGGTTGGTGCAGCAAGAAGTAGAACGCGTTGTCACGTTCACGGCTGAATGTACAAAATCTCCCACTGGTGTTCTTGAATCAGGACCGCTCCAACTCTTTCCGCTGCCGTACACACCCGATGACAGGACAGAAATGCTGTAACTGCGCCTAAGCGACCCACCAGCAGGACGCCCCGCGCCACGTGCTCCCACAAGGGGGACGCCGAGTAGTGGTTGGTCGGTCATGTGCTAGTACAATGGAAACCTTAAATAGCGAACAAGGAATAGCAAGGGCCTTTCGTAAATTCATACGCCTCGCTCTGGAAGTTCACGAAATTATCACACACAACGTTGTCGGTTTACCTTGTCCGTGGCCTGTAGAGAAATCGCAGTTTGGAGTCGTTCGACAACGTTCGCTTGTGTTTTTCTTCCGGAGAAACTCTGTTCAGTACCCATATTTTTACTTGGAACGGCTTCACACGCCCAGAGAGGTCTCAACAGACTTCCCGCCTCTCGATTCTATAGCCGAGTGCCTCACATCTACATGTATGCGTCTATGGGCATGACATTCAACACCTCACCGAAAACGCGCCTCACTTTCGCTTTATGTCAATTTCTATGGCGAAGAGATAACTCGCATGTTTTCTTTTTTTCTTTAACAACCCCTAGCGGAAGTGAATGAAATGCGGTGAGCAAAAAGACCAGATCTGAGTAGGTGTTAGCGCTCTAAAGCTGTTACTCAAGTATAACAGCGCACCACAACTAGACAACCGCACTGAAATGCAAGGAAACGACACATGCAACAGGCGCTGTTGTACTGAAGTAAAACAGAGCACCACAAATAGGCAATCGTACGCAAAGGCGAAGAAACGAGATACACAAGACGAGAGTGTGGTTTCTTTGCCTTTCAGTGCAGTTGTCCTGTTGTGGTGCGCTGTTATAAATCAATATGAACAGATAGCAGCTCGCCCAACTTGCCGTTTTTTTTGCCCTAAAGCTCTTTAAAGGGCAACTCCGGTGGTTTTTTTCACCTTGTTCTGATTTCAGTGTTTTCCAACGGTACTGATAGTCCTGTAAACGCCAGGGTGGTTCACTTTGCCCAGAAACGCACCAATAATTTTTAACAACCAACTGAAAGTCATCTTGAAACCGAAACTGAAACGGGTAGATGCTTCGTGGAGCGTGTGCGGTGACGTCCAACAAACCGAAACGGGTAGATGCTTCGTGGAGCGTGTGCGGTGACGTCACAACCTTCCCGTCACCAGAAATATGAAACTGGCGCCAAAAGAATGCCAGTGGCGAGGTCATCCGACGACATATTGAGTTATGCCAGCTTTTCTGATCTTTACAGCGACGATTTGAGCGATAAACTATCGCCGTTTTGCTTTTCAAGGCCCGTTGGCTCGGATAGGTAGCGCGGAGGTCATGACGTCAAAAACACAGGGTGGCCCGCGTGAGAATCCGCTAGAAATTTTTAAAATTCATTAACAGGAAAACTAAGTGAACTACATCCGCCTGACTTGGCATATATTATTACAGTACCGAGGAGAATATATACTAGAAATGTAATTGAGATCAAAGGACACTGAAAAGTCGTCGGAGTTGCCCTTTAATCTTCCCAGCAGCTCGTAGCATGATTTTGATTGCCATTGCATGTAAAGGGTTAGTTATTTTTGTTCAAAGTAAATGTACTCTATAAAGTGAGTTCTGGGATGCCATACAGATACGACATATAAATTCTGTTGGCATACAAGGATATTGCGGAGTGTCAGTGGTATTTCGACAAAGCCTCCAAAACTAAAAATCGGCGTTAAGTTACAAATTCTGTGCTTCCAAACTCTTCAATGCCAACTGAACAGGCAGTAGTCTCATATTTAATTTCACCTTCTAGCTCGAAGGTTAGCACGAGAATAGCATGAACTATAGGAGAAAACTATATTTTGCATTCTAATATTCGCCCAATATTCTGAAAGCTATGTGGCCACAGATAATTCAATATATATACATATATTTCATATATTCAAACAATGTTTTCGGCCGCAAGTATATGCAAATGAAGTTTGTTGCGCGCACAGTGGAGTGACTCAGCTTTTCCCCTCCCAAGCACTGCTTGTGGTCATAATAGTGGTCACTAGAAATGCATTGACGTCATAATATTGCCTAAACATATTTCATAATTACATTGTGTTATATAATTAAGTGTCGAGAGCTTTTGGAAGCGCACGTGGGTACGCAAAACTTCCTCAGGCACGTAAGTCTTTTGTCCTCGCCTCCCACTTGACTTGTCAGGGATGTGTAGCTTTAATTCATTCATTCATTTGTACAAGAAAACCACAATTCAGTTCCATTGGTCAAAAATGTTGAAAAAGATAATCCTGTTGATACTTCAAGTGAACTTGTATTTTTCAATAAATTATCGAGATTGCTGCTGACAAGTTGTCTGTTAAAATATCTTTAAAGTTTTCTGGCTTGCGAATTTCCGCCTGCCTAGTTACACTCTAAGTACGAATGGCAGGCCCATACACCAGACAGTGTACCTAATAAATATCTATATATGCGCTCGAATAATTCCTACGCAACTAACGCAACGGGTAGTGGTTCGTAATATAGATTAAGAATTTCTGGTACTATGGTTAGTAAGTATGCTAATTCAGTTGCTTGCGCTTCGCCATACGACGAAAGAAAACGACGCCAATATGCCATGCCCTATATAATTATTTAAGATAGTTTGGCCGAGTGAGGTCACAATCAGTACATGGCTCTAGCCAAATTAACTAAATTTCACCTGTGTGCTCTGAGAAGAACCTCGGTTAAAGGAGAAGCAACAGAACAACCGCACGTACGGCCTTTAACGTGCATGTGCCACTTAAAAGTGGCCAGTGGTCTTTCCTCATTATCTCAAACAATAAGAAATATTGTGGAGCTTGATCAGTACTGCTTTTTAGTGGAAAACTGGCTGACCAATCTACGACACGTGTAAAATAAAGCCCAAGTGGTTTCCAAATATTCTGAGCATAACTAATTCACGCAGCTGAGCATATTCATGCAGAATTTATTCAGCGAAGTTTTATTGTAACTCACCGCAAACACCGTTATGATAAAAAGCTGCAAATATCGTAACTCTCTGGTGTTCACTAAAGCGCAGGCGAGAACGGATGCTGAAATAAACTTCGGTTTTGGATCAGTTTGTTTGTACTTCAGCATTTTACCAGTCACGTAAGGAAATCTACGCAAGGTATGAAGAACAACACCATGCGGGCGCAGACTTCTAACGTTACATCATCAAAGGCAGTGCGGAAAGCACAGACACAGAAGAGGACACACATACACATCAACATCATGATGACTAACGGTGACAACGTACCAACTCGGGCCACATCATTCCTAAGTTCTAACTCTATGTGGGAAATCCGCGCCCGTACTGTGTTCTTGTGCCTTATTCTTCACTGTTTCCTTCGCTGCTGTTGAAACGCGAGAAAGTGCTTGCGCATATTGTAAAACTTAAAACTTCGACGCAGAAACGTGATCTGCACTTTTACCACGCGCGCGCGGAGATTCTGCGCGCTGAGCCGGTAAACCGTCAACTATTCATTGTTATTGAAGTCGCGCCTCTCGCTCAATGAAGCAGTCCCTGTGTCGCGTTCAAGTGCTCAACTACTCCGCGTAAACCTGACTGTACGAGTAAAGCACCCTCAGCACTACAATTTCTCACGACACCGCTACCGTAGCTCGCATCTCACATTTTAAAATTGCATTGTGTTTGTTTAAAGCACAGACTCCAAACCATCGAAGCGTACGCTGCGCATTTCTAATTGTGCGCCCTTTCGGGACATATTTTTCAGGAAAGGCGAGTGACAACTTGAATTCATGCGTTGCCTCGTTTGTTCCATCTGCAGTTTGGCGCGGTCGCTTAGCTTGAGCGACGTCAAACTTGTTCCACCCAATCATGCAGGAAGGAATATTTGGTGCATGCTCCTCGCTATCCCACTTATTCATTCCGACGCTGTGTTTCCTGAATCGTCACATTCAACTCTGAATTCCACGCGTAGGCGACGCCCTCAAGTCAGTGTCATATTACGCTTAACTTTGAGAACGTTTTTCGGAAGTTCTCCGGAGCACCCATTGTCTCTTCCGAGAAATGTTTATGAATTCCCATAGGATTAAGGTTTTAGAACATGCTCGGTACTAAGAATTGCGCGTAATCCCGAATGAGAATTCGCAAGCGCATCTCGCACAAAGCTCTACATTTAATATTGGCCGATGCGCTGTTTCTCAGGGGAAAAAATATGTCGAGGGATGTGCGAATGTGAATGTGAAACTTTATTCAAAGGTGCCTGTTGTAAGCATGGTAAAAATTATGCATGTTTGCAAATGAGTTGATATCCTATACGAGGCCAAGTAATGAAATCGAGAATTAAGAGTTGAATGTTGATGTGGCTGAGCTACTATTCATTTCACAAGGTGTGATCGGGACCGAGGTTTTAAGGAAGGGTGGAAATTGCGCATGTGGACTCGCTTTGATAGCATGTGCCTGCACCACGTTCACGTGCACGCACGCACGCGCACGCACGCACACAGGCACACGCACACGCGCGCGCGCGCGCGCGCACGTTTGAAGACTTGGGTGACAAACCTGGGCGGCATAGCACAGCGGCGCAGTCACAGGAGCTGGTAGAGGAGCGGTAGTGATGGAGCGAAGGGTCTTGCAAATCCCTATGCGGAGTGCTTCCTGTAAGGTGGAAGTCAGAGGTGTGGCTGGTGGTAATTTGCTATGCGGAAACAAGAGCTGCCGGGCAACTTCCGCGCTGATAAAAATCTTTGATCTCGATCGACAGAGAGCAGTGGTCCGATCGGCCGTTTTGGACTGCGATGCTGGCTGATTGTATCGCGTTGCGAGATGTTTTGGCGGACAAGGGGGCGTTGGCGGCGCAGTTCGTGAAAGTTCTGGCATGGATTGACGAAAACGAATACGCTGCTCGAGCTCTTGACCAGCAATATTTGGAATACACCGTCCTATATACCCTTGAGGATCTGCTTTATCTTGTCTTCTCCTGCCATGCTGGGGTTAACCCGTCTGCGCAGAGCGAGAACATCCTCAGTGCAGCTGGACAATGTCTTTCAAGGCTGTTGTGCTCGCAGGCACAGGCGCTGCACAGCGCAGGGTTTACGCACAGCCGGTCGGTTGAACGCTTTAATGAAGCGGTGTTTGAATGGAGACAGGCTTGTGATGTCGCTTTGTGATTGAAAAATCAAAGCTTCGCAACGTCGGCTAGCTATAAGGATACGTGGGAAAACTTAAACTGGTCGTCCCGCTTTCTGAGGGAACTTGCACGTCCATGCGAAGAAAACCAATGTTCCACGTGGTGTTCTCCAGTTCCACTAAAAACGGGCGGTTCGCGTTAACAAGGGACACAAGCGCATACGAAAGTCGCAGCTGGAAAGTTGCGAAGTGATCGCCTCAGTCACGGCGTTCGATGATATAGATGGGAGGGCTCGAGTGAGTAGCTCCAGGACGTGGAAGAGATATCAGCTACCTCCACCACTTTTGTCGTCCTGAATAATGAGACAAAAGGAAAAGACTGGAGAGGCACTCCAACGGAAGGCTGTCCGTAGCAAGGGCTCACTGGCAATGGCGGTTTATCTCTTCCATCTCTTTTTCACCGACCACGAGCGGGTCTATTTCATTTCTATAACTTTTTTTCTCGGGAACAATGGCGGTAAAACGTCTTTCCCATACGATGACTTGAAGAAAAGTGGGTGGTGTCCTGGGGAAAGGGAAAAGACAGAAGGGAAGGATCGTGGACGGGTGAAGCTAGCGGATGAATGTCCGCCGAACATTTTCCCATCATATTTGAGGTTTTTTTTCCTTTGCCATGATATGATGCCTGTCCGTATCATTTCCTCCTGTCCGTGTTTGTGCTAACCGCACTCACTGTCGTTATCACTTCTAGGGCAGCTGAGGTTTGTTCACCTGCTCTCTCCATGCGTCCATGCTCGGTGACCAATTTTCCTTCTACACTTCGTCGAGAAACGCTGCCTTTCACTCGCTTCCTTTGCACTCTTTTAGCAGGGTCGCGATCGGAAATCGTTGTTTGCGAACGTGGCCGGTTTTGTTTGCTTTTCACTGTATGTCATTGGCCTGGGCCATGATTAGCTGGTAAGCGGAGGAGCGCGGCCACGTTTTCACATAAGCAAGCTTTTTCTTCATGGCATGTGTTTAAGCTCACGAAACAAAAGTTCTTCGTTTACATAAAGCAGTCTCATTCAATTGAAGACAATTATCATTTCCGTTGTTCCCCCAGTTCTAGCATACTTGACGGGTCACCCTGTCATGAACCCACTCAACGAAAGGAGAGGGGCCAATCAATCCTGGAAGCCCGTGCCCCACTCAGTCACGCTAAATTCAGTGCACGCACAAGACCCACGTCCCCACTTCCTGACGTTGCAGCGAGCGAGGGACGTTGCGTTCTTGCAGGTTTCTGTCACACACACACAAACACGCACACACATACGTGTGTGTGTGTGTACACAGTCTATACGTGTGTGTATACGTGTGTGTGTACACGTGTGTGCGTACACGGTTCTGCACACGTGTGTGTGTGTGTGTGCGTAGAACGGAAGCGTGTGTAGGAACACACGCTTACGTTCTGTATGTGTCGTTCACTCATGCTGTCTGCCATACTTTTCTACTGGACGTGCTCCTGCGCTGTCAGCTTTAGCGCAATAAAAATTGAGGATCTCGAAACTAGGGGTGTAAGGCCGGACTAAGAGCACGATCTTGTAGCCGACCTAACTTATCCCGGCTTCTACGAGCTCAAATAAGCAACCTGATTTCTCACGTGACTACCTGTCAGACGTTTCTGTGGGAACATGCCATGGTACTAGCTGTGACGTCATGTAGCGTGGATGGCTCACGTATCGAGGTTCAAATTACCTTGGCGCTCCGGCTCCTTTCTCTCGTCACCGTAACATATTTGCTCCTCATCGTCGCCTACCTTTCACACCTACTTCTATACACCTGCGATAGCTTGGTGGTGCAAGGCTGACATCCTATTTCTGCCGTTGTCACATACAGACCTCCTGCTATACTACACTGTTTGCGATTATGCTATGCTTCAAAAACTCCACGCCACCTTTCCTTCCTCCTCACCTTCACTTACCTTTCCGACGTCCTTCCTTTACTTTAGGAAGCTATGCTTTGCTCCCATCACGCTGTAACGGGCTAAGGACATAAGCTTGTTGTTTTGTTGTTTTGTGGGGTTTAACGTCCCAAAACCAGTTCTGATTATGAGAGACGCCGTAGTGGAGGGCTCCGGAAATTTAGACCACCTGGGGTTCTTTAACGTGCACTGACATCGCACAGCACACGGGCCTCAACATTTCGCCTCCATCGAAATGCAGCCGCCGCGGCCGGGATTCGATCCCGCGACCCTCGGATCAGCAGCTGAGTACCTTAGCCACTAGACCACCGCGGCGCAAGGACATAAGCACAATAGAAGAATGTAGTGCGCGCAAGAATACCGTCCATTTCATGGAAGAAATCAACGCAGTACCAGAATGCTGATAGTTTTGTTCATGCACACACGCTCGGCTTAAAGGGGTACTCAAACGAATTGTTGACATTCTCGTATTGTTGCTGTAAACGAAAGCACTGGCATGGAGAACCTCAAAAGGGGTATCATGGTGCCTCCCAAGGTAATGAATATATTTTTAATGCGGCACCCTTAAAAGCCCACTTTCGGTTTCGATTTCGAGGAGGCGGCTCCCTAGTGACGTGTCAACATAGTCGGACGTGCGTCTAAGTCACGTAGGGACAGGAATTCGTGATAGCGTCGCTGTAACTTCTGTCGTCTATGGTCACTTACACGTGGGGCACGCAAACAACTATGATTTCGCGGTCGTCCAGCGATTCTGACAGCGATTTCGGCGATATTTAAGAAACTGCGTTCACACGTCATCGTAGTGTCTATTGCGCTGGGGCTGACTTGCAGTGCTGGGCGACGAAAACTTTACACCAAATGAAAAAAAGAAAAGAAACGAGAAAACGAAAACGAGAAAACGAGAAACCGAAAACTAAAACCAAACGAGAAAACGAAAAATGTATAATTTGGGCTGCCGCAACATCGTGTCAGCATTCTTTTAAAGAGCTATGCACATAAACGCCATCGATAAGGAGAAAATGAGGCCGTGTTTACAAAGCCATTATATTGTTCGGCTTTTGAAAGTAACCAGTGGTTTATAGAGCAGAAAAACATGCTACTGAAAATATAGCGATAAAATTACACAAGCGCGTGAAAGAAGCACTAGAGACATAAAAAAAATTAGCGCCAATTTAGCATTCCTTGTTTGACAGTTCTGGATCGAACGTGCGCAGCTAATGCCCAGAGCACCTAGTAGAAACGCCAGCCACAGAGAACCAAAACGCTCTGTAAAATCTCGAGGAATTGCAGGCCCGTACTAACTGCAATATAAGCAACATGAAGTCAGAAATGCGATTGTCGCGGAAAGCTCAAGGGTAACACTGAGGTAAAGTTTATTTTAGAAAGAACAGTGTCAAGTGACGCAAACTTTATTTTGTTCTCGTGGTCGTCATTGACGCGACAGACACGTAGTTTCAAGAAGTACGCATCATAAAATTAAAGATGAAGAAAAAACGAACTGCAGCAGCCACAAACTCAAAACAATATTAACAAGAACAAGTCGTGCGTGCTTTTAATTAAATCTGGAAATCGCTAATACAAAAGCAAATTCGATGCCCGAAGCTCTGCGCAGGCAAAAGAACGAGTAATCTAAGCATTTCAGCGTGAAAAAGACACATGCACAAAGACGCGTGGGCATTGTTGAAGCGTATCGGTGTCTATGCCTTCAAACAAAAGCATGACGAACATGTAAAGCTCCAGTATATGTATTAATGAGGAGCGTACACGTGCTCACGGCCTAATTAAGAAGGGTAGTGTAAACATCCCTAGCGATACACCGAGAATACTCATTTCCCTGTAGTAGCGGCATGCTTTGAAAATGCCAAAGTATAATTCCTCATGTATTTTGCACGTCATAGAACAATGAAGAATTGTGGATTCTTAATTGCTCTGAGCTCGTTGCACTGTCTTTTGTGTCACCTACGAAAACGTGTGCCGCTCTGTCGGTAGAATAAATGTTTGTCGCGCTCATGTTCCTAGGTATATAAGCCGCCTGCCTACCTACATCGGCATTGTTGAAGCGTACCGCTGGTCTCTGGCTTGAAACAAAAGCACGTCAAATGTATGCGGCACAAGTATAAGCATTAATGAGCTGCGTACACGTGTCCAAAGCCTAATTAAGACGTGCAGTACATGTACCACTTCCAGCAAGCACATACATATGCAGGGTGTTTGAGCTAACTTGCGCCACCCTTTAAATAATCCACGCGCGCGTTGACGGGGATGAAGCCAGCTCTGCATTGTCGTCCTGACGCCAACTCAGCTTACTTATTTGAATGATCCCAGGCAGTTTTTTACTCGTAATTAAATGTACAACTTTAAACCGGTTCCATTAATCGCAAATATTTAATGGTGAAGTTGTGAATCTTGTCAGTTACTGCGCAAACAACGATTCCATGATAATAATTTCCATGGTGTTAATCTTTCCGGGTTCCTAAGAAATCACGCGAAATTTGAAAAAAGGTACCACATGACTAGAGCGTTCTCGCAGCATTTTAGTACCCTCAAGCGTGTATCCAGGCCACAGGTGTGGGCAGGCCGAAAAGGCGAAAGGTGTGGCCAGCCCTTGTAAATTTTTCATGCGACCTATTCAGCTCCGTCTGTCTCCATTCATCGTCGATGGTTCGATCTTAGCACGCTTGAGAGGGATAAATGTCACTGGGCACAAGCGCCTAGTGACGGGGAACTTTTCAAATCTCGCGTAATTTTTACATGCTCAAAACAATTGAAACTATTGCACTTATCAGATAACATTGTTTTGGTTCTAAATAGCATTCATTGCAGCTTCAGCATTGGAGCGGTTGTGTTAAGGGAAACGTTTGAAACTTAGCTAGTTTACTGTCATTAACTCTTTCCGCACCGGTGTTCTATAAAATGCACAAGAACAATAACTGCCCTAAACGATTACCTGAATAAGCAAACAAGTGAAATACAAAACCGAAGTATCCTCAAGACAGCTGTGACAGCAGGCCTAGTAGTTGCTTCATCCTCGTCTTTCTCGCAACACTACAGATGTGGAAGCAAGATGGCGGAATACGAAAACGTCGACAGCAGCAGAAGCTGCACCTTTGACAGTGTTTTTATCGTTATCTACTTTCCGACTTGCTGTGGTAATTTTGTCCCCTGCTTCTTAATTGCTCGAGCACCTATTGACAAAAAAAAAAGAACTTTTGTCTACAATTTACAGATCGTGCACACCAGTCCATAGTCATGTCCTAAATATAGGACACCAGAGATCAGTGGTTTTTCACGACACTGAACGCACAGCTTGTGGATCCAATCCGGTATTGCTTGTGTCAGCCTTCAAATTCTGGTCATTTTATTAGAACAGGAAGATATCAGCCTCAATTGTTTTACTTGGTTGTACGGAGACTTCAAAAGTGATATATTTTTATAAAACTGATCAAAATGCGTTTCTTGCACTATGTGAACGGATCCTGAAGGATGTATGACGATGAAGTCCAGATGCAACAATTTGCTTTTGCGGACATTAGCGACAGCAATTCCGTCGAAGTAGAGGAGGGTCCTACACCATACTAGGATGTTACGACTGACGAAGCGTGCAGTATGTAAACGGAATCCATTCAGGTACAATGAAGTAATGTGTATAGCAAATCAAGTTCTTGCTTTTGGCACTTTCAGGCACACTAGCTATTCTATGTCGCCTACCATGCTACTTTTTGCGAGGTTTATATGTGCTTTGAACTGAGGAGTAGCAATTATTTCAACTTGCACCATATTGCAATTTACAACCACTTAGCCCTGGTGTCCTATATATAGAACATGCCATATTTTGTACTACAGTAATGTAGAACTCGAATTTGTCATTTTCGTGCTCTTGGGGTGCTAGAGAAGGAATAACTACAGGAAAAAAAATGCCTGCCCCTTAGGAGATATTCAGGCTGAAAGGGGTAATTAATTATATGAGGTAATTTAGAACTGTATTCCGGAGCCGTCACGAAGAGAATGGATGATACTGAGTTCGTTACATTCCTGTAACACGCACCTGGATTTCATTAAAAGGTGGAGGGACGAGCAGCTAACGAAACACCGCAGTGAGGACTTTTGACTCATTCGAACAGAAAAAAATGCCCCGAATTATTTCTGCCCGTCCGGCATTTCCTTCTAGGCCTAGCCGGCGCCTGCCTGTTCTTGCGTTCAGCTCATCTGCCACCTAGAGAAAGGAAAACTTCACCAGTCTTCCTTCACCAAGCTCACTAGATGAGGCAAGAAGAAGTAGTGAATACTTCCGTAGGAATACTTCAACGAGCGATGCTTATGATAGCACATCAACGCACCGTGCAGGGAATTTTTCGTCGGCATAACAAGTGTCTGTGCTGTAGACTAATATGGGTGCCATCGTTACGGCGTACCATGAGCTACGATTCAGATGCCACGGTGCTATCGACGTTCACTGTTAGCCGACGTTGAGCATGCTCATGAGTGCGTACTCATGGGCTCTTACACAAATGTCTGGTCTTTCTCGCAACACTTGCCCCAATGACAACCAATTCATAACAGGCGTTTACTGACTGCTTTACACCACACCGATTCTCTCAATGCGTGTGATCTGCAGGATTTTCCCCCCGTGCGAACCTTACGCGCTAACCTACCATCTGCTGTATAGATTCGCTTCCAACGGGGCCGGCGGGTGTCGTAAAGCTTGCTTGAAGGCGCATTCCCACTCTTCTCCCTCCAAATCAATCATCGTTCAGCGAAAAAAAAAATTGGCCGCGTATCACCGTGCTCCGCTGCAAATGTCGTCGAAAGACGATAGTCTTCTACCGGCCCTACTACATGAGTCCCGGTTCATCTGCGGTTCGGCACGAGCTTCGGGCGTCCGTTCAGCCGCCGGGTACGCTCGCTTAGCCTCTCGGTCAGTGACAATTCGCACATCGCGCACCTCGTCTGTTTCCTGTTGCCTCCGGGCCCGCCTCGATTCACGATCTTTCGCTAGCCGCTGGGCTCGTTGCTCTGACGTTTCCTGGGCACGCTTGAGACGATGGCCATCGGCACGCCGGCGCTTCTCCGCTGCAATCTGCTCGTCGCTCTTTTCCCTGCGTTGTATGGGCATGTCTTCTAGAGTGTGTTCTATATCAACACACGGCCATTTATGTTTTGCCTTGCCTCAGACAGTACCCTGTCTATGTTGAATCGGCCGCATGTGGCTGGCATTGATGAAATGGAGGCAGCGCTGCCGGGATATGGACGCCATCTGGCCATGATATCGGGAAACGCACGAAGCTTGCGTAGTACGCAGAGCTACTGGTAGGTGGCAGCACCGTGTCGTTTACCGAAGCGTCGGAAACGTCCCGGTTTTTCGTTCATAGCGTCGCATATTAGCGCATCCTAACAAGCACTAGGGTCTTTAGAATTACGCATCTGTGTGTTTTCTACTAGAGGAACGCACCATCTAATACTTACGTATTGATGTTGCGCCTCAGATATGCGTAATATTTGCTTTTTGGTCGACTGTGTTCACAAGTATGAACGCAGCAACCAGTTCAAGATGGGTGGTCGTTGAGGAAGGGGTTAAACTTTCGTCATTCTACTGAATCAAAAAGCAGGACAGACACACACACACACAGACAGACAGACAGACCAAAATTTCTGCGTTGAAGTATCCCAAGAAAGGCTGTCGTCTTTAAATAAAAAGAAACAGGCAGGACGATGTGCATGGTTGCGCAATAGAGCTCGACTACTTTGCATTCACGCCCCAGTCAACGCAGTAGTGCTGGAAGTTTTCTGACCGTCCACATATCGGCGTTTATGCTTATGCCTGACCTCATAAAGGAACTCGGTTAAATATATGAGCTCAGAGTTTCTAGTGACGAGCAGCGAATCTCGTCAGGCTGTATCTGCCGTTTTGTTTGGCATGCTCTTACACTCGCATTTCTTTAGAGATCTGACTGGCGCTCAACAACGTAAACATTCCGAGAGCCTGTAGACTGGAGGCTGTCGCGTCTTCCCATCACCGCATGTTGTAGGTTTCTGCCCAATCAGTCACTGCCCAATGACTTTCAAGTCATTGCTCTTTCATTTAAGGAGGCCCCGTTACACCTCTCTATAACCCTCTTTAAGAATCCTTCCAACACAGCTTCATCCCCCCATACTCTCCAACATAGTTTTGACTTTCGCTATAAATATCTACGCAAACTTTCCCAACTACATACACCTTCGTCCACAAGAGCAAAGCGGATTTTCCCTACACGCACCAGCATCACTCTACACCTCTTTTTCAATTACATTCACTAATAATAAAAAAACATCACTGAAATGTCAGTTTCAACTGCTAAGCCGGAAAAATGCTTCGCTGCTTCGGCGGACTGAGTCTGATGGATAATAAAAAGTGGCTACAGGTACATACGCATCAACATAATGATATCTCGTTGTTGGTTTAGTCTTATCTTCTAGTGTTGTTTTCCACGCATGGTTTACTATATCTCTTGCTGTGTTTGTTTACACTTAGCCCTTTCCATATTCGGTAGCCTGACCGCGAAGCGAAGCCAGCCGTTACACGGGACTTGCAGCTGTACGGTAAGAATCGTATACTGGCCTCCTTTAGGAATTTTCTCGTTCGCTGGACTCAGCGCTACTCAGAAGTGTGACCACGGTGGCAACGGAGGAGCAGATCATATTTTTTGGGAAGTGACCCATATCCGGGCACAACCCTACGTAGGCACAAACAAAGGAATGATGGTTCAGGTTTCCTGCCGACGTTAACGTAAAGGAAATAAAATATGCATAACAGAAACAAGACATCCTTTGTATTATGCCGGTGATATCATAGAACCTTCAAGCTGAAATTCATGAGCGTTGCCTCGATCTATCAAAGAAATGTAATGGATAGAAATGTAATGGATAGAAATGGATATAAATGTAATATAAAAGAAATGCATATGGATAGTGACACTCTGTGCTTTTCAGACGAGTGGAGACAATCTCGTTGTGCAGTGGGCGACGAGAGGCGATGTCTAGTTTATTTTCTTTAGTTTGCACGCAACCATACACATATACCTTCTCTGCTCTTGTTTACAAGGCGCTGCGCTGCCTAGCCTTGCTTCGTAACTGAAAATGCGTCCTCAAATAGCGTGTGACGAAATACGGAGTAAGCACGTTGGGCAAGTAATACGGTCACGGATATTACTAGTGCCGCGAAAAAGTTCTTTAACAGCAAACAATTTGACTGTATGTGACTTGCTTGGCAGAAACGTGAAGGAGAGCCAGGTAGAGCGGTAGTGCTAGCACTGGTGGCCGAAAATCGTATGGCATTATCGACACCAAATTACTGGGGGACCTGTTGTGAATAAATAAAATAATTTAGCTACAAACAAATTCATGAAAATTTGTGCTATGGTTGGGATCGAGCACAGGACCTACGGGCGCGATAAGAGCACTCGCGGTTCCTGGGTTTGATTACATCCACTGTTACGTATTGCATACTATATGTAATACGCATGCTTATGTATACGTGACATGACGGCGGCGGTAAAAACCCCGATAAGTGTCCATATAAAAGCTATAGCTATAAAAACGGTGCATTTCCTACGCATTGTCGTAATCGCTCTCATGCGAATAAGCGAGCGAGGAAATTGCCTATGACAGCGTTTATGGCGTTCAGTTAAGTGTTACAGTAGGATCAAGGTCCTTGTGCAGAGCGCATGGGTACCTACTTATGAGTGCGCTTAACGTGCGCTAATCAGGAACGTAGAGAGCACCGTATCGAATGCATATTAGCTCATAGTACGACGCAAGCTTGGCACTCATTTTGTAACACCGTTTTCACAAGTAATGCGTAACAACAGCGCCTAGAATGCATACCAATTGAATGAATGAGTGCAGCCCACTCCCGTGTTGGATATGAGGGTGTAAGCGAGAGACAGGACGCTATAAATCACTGGTTAGAAGGAAATAAAAAAGAAAGAGGGCTGAAGGAAGGAAGGAAGGAAGGAAGGAAGGAAGGAAGGAAGGAAGAGATCCGATATATTTGTGTTGAAATCGTAATGAAGAGCTATGTCTGTGGTCTCGGAAAATAGGGCTCCTACCAGGCTATTCGGCATGAGCGTTTACGAACCTTGCTAAATCTATGCCTGACTTGCCTTCACACTTCGCAGACTCAATGGCTTCTAATTCTTTGAAAGTTAATTGTTTAAACAGTGTTAAAGAGTGTACGTAAATCAACTCATATTAAGTGCTTAATTAAGAGCAATATTTGTTTGACACGTTGTTCTACCCAATAAATTCCTCAGGTGAACATTGAAAACAAGATGATAATAGATTCCTTCTTTTTCTGCCTTGCACAAAATGGTCAAGAAGGCTGTGCCCATATGACTATGACTTTCCCTCAGAATTGAACAGCTTCATCGAGTCTTGGGGAATAAATCGGGAGTTGGACGTACCGAAAGTGAACAACAATTGAACGCTTGTTTCACGCACCTTGTATTGTTCGTTTCTGGATCGCCGGCTGCAACGTAATCCTAAGCAATTGACGGTGTCGCCACTGACATGAAATTCATACCAGTGTAACACACTGACACTCAAGAGATGTTTCGCAACGATTCGCTCTTGCAGCAACAGAGGTTTTCACAGCGTGCCGAACCTGGCTTAACCCCCGAGGCATTCTCGCGAGCGTTCAAGCAGGAACACTCTTCCATTGTTCGGGAATCGACGCGCGTGGCCCATTTCCAGCACCTGTCATGCGCATGCTATACGAAGTAATCGTGGTATATCGATGCATCCGAAGCGTTGGCCTCCCGCTGGTATAATACGATTCAACATGTATTGGGCGCGTGTGTTACATCCCGCTTTTGCCATTGCTCTTTATTTCGCTCTCCCATATTTCAAGGACCAGTGGAGAGCGTCTAGCAATGACACTGCCACTGAAATGGTGGAACGAAGGAAACACTGAAGACGCATTGTAATGATTAAAGCTCCTCTAGCTTGCCATTCGTGATATACCCTTCGCAATTTTATACCTGCCTGTTGGCTGTTTAGTAAGCATTTGCCTGATGTTCTCCTGTGTCGTTTGTTCAGTGATTTGACTGGAATAGGCACATTTGAGACAAAGAAGTTCTAGGGTTTTACGTCCCAAACGCACAATGTGACTATGAAAGACGCCGTGGCGGAGGACTCTGGAAGATTCGACCACCTGGGGTTCATTAATGCGTACTGGCGTGGCACATTACACGGGCCTCTAGCATTTCTCCTCCATGGCCATGCGGTCGCCGCGGCCGGGATTCGGTCGTTCGTCATTCGGGTTAGCAGTCAAAACTCATGGCCACTAGAATATATAGAGCTGTGACGACTCATTCACGGCCACGAGTGCCATGGTGACGTCCATAACAGATTGAATCTGGACAGGGAGCTTCAAAAACACCTCCAGTTTGAGCAGCTGATCCTCGGTAATGCTATTACGTACAACAGCATTCACAGCAGACGTCACTGCTGCAACTCAAGTAGAAATTTCTCTTTTGGGTGTCTATGCCTCCCTGAATTTTTCAAAGTGGAGTATTGTCAACGCCACGTACACCGCCTGTCCTTCCACGCACACCAATACCGGTACAATCTCCACTTTTCTGGCGTTCCTAGAGTGATATCTACGTTATGGCCAGGACATGAGCAGCTGCCTTCTCTGGAAATGTCCTGCCATTGTTGGTCTTCATCGATGACACGGCCAGTTGTGGCAACCAGAGGCAGTGTGCTCTGAAAATGCAGTTTGTTTTCGCATCGCTACACCTGTCTTCTCGATTAGTGCATGGTAGTGAGATCCGGATAATTAACGTTATTACGGAAACGGGCTTGTAGATGATGAGTTTGAACTTCGCCAAGCAGTGCATTCGAACGCTTTCATCCTTCGAAGCGGTACCTGGAGGTCTCAGTGGGAGCTTAGGTTGCTTGGCAAAGGCCAGCGCGAGTTTAGTTCGTCAGCTTACCTCTGTCGCAAGATTTTGTCTTTTCTTTCAACTCCTCCGTTCAGCCACAAACGTTAAAGAGAAAATCCATCTTGCTGCTGGACAATGAAAAAAAAAATAACAGGCTCTTAGAACTCGTCTCTAAGTCTAGCTCCCTTGGATCGATTTTTTACGTTCACAACCTTCCACCATTTCACAATTCTCAATCTCGGTGTCCTATCTACGTGTCATGATTGCTTTCTTCTCGATTTCTCAAAGATCGGCCGGTGCGGTGACTGAGGTGTACGGTGTACTGTCATCTGTTAATCGTCCATCATGAAACATGCTGCTCTTTGGCCAATGCATTTTCCCCATTGATGATATTTCGTTTAAACATTGCACGCTGTCACATAATGAATGCGCGCAGCTCCGACCTCACTTATGTGAGTTTCCTTTGGAAAGGGGTGGGCGAGAGATAACATAGAATTTTCAAATGACGGCCACTGTTATGGCACTAGTTGTCCGCTCGCTGCTTGCATAGTCTGCCAAAGAGATCGCCTTAACCAAGTCATCACGAAAATGTATACCGAATTGCTGCCGCCGCCACTGTGGACTGCTGACGCCGGTTTCTGACGTCAGAAGATGGAATGCGGAGACCCCTTCTGCCTTCGGAGTCTCGAACGTGTTGGCAAATCCCCAGGTGTGGCAAGTAGGGAGCTGCGAGGGCGATTTCAGTTTCCCCACCTGTTTCATCAACCGTGGCGGCAGCATCTGGCGGTGAAGGTGGCGCGGGAAATTGACGTCAATAAGGATTACGGGTAGAGCTTGAATGCTCGTGGCTCTAATGAGGCCAATCAAAGCCACAGGAGTAAGCTTCGCTAATGCGTCGGCGCGTTGGAGAGACGGTCGAGCTGAACTACGACGATGAAAGAGGGGTGGAAGTGAGAGGGCCACATTGCTCAACGCGTCAAGATTCGACGCCGCGCTATCATTGAGACCATGTACGTGGGCCTAATGGCATTTCGCCTAAGGAGAGCGCCTGCGCCTCCCCATTGCGCTCGCTCAAACTGTGTCCTTCATGGAGATTAGTCATGGCATGAGAATGGCAAATTTCTTCTCACTCTACCCTTGCGAAAACTCTTACCCCCTTAGATCAGTAATGCAAGGCTGCCCCCAAAATTAATTAGTTTTGTTCTTGCATCCCCACCGAATTCGTGCAACACATTTCACGTACTGAATTATAACACGGGGAACCCCTGTGGTGCTGGGAGCTCGACAACATCACGCAGATCAAGCATCCGCAATCGTTCGTTCTGCTATGTTTAGTCGTTCGCGTTTTGTCGTCAAGGCAGCATCTGACGACAGATGTGAAGAGCTTCACGCGACGTTCGTAGAGTGCTCAACAATAATATATTACATGATGAGCATAAATAAAGGTGTCGCATAGTAAGCAACCTTTATGCGCTTACTAAGCGTCGATTTTGCGGGTTTTACCACTGTGAAATAGCTCGAGTTAGCGATTTCCCTTTAGCCCACGGTACTTGCAGAACTCAGCAATTAGCAGCATGTAGTTGACAATGTAAACCAAAAGTGTGAACGCTTGCTTTGCTGTAGTGTTGCTGGAGCACCTTCACGCAACACGCCGAAGATTTTAACAAGCAGCATTTAGCATTTTACATGTGAAGATTGCTTTATATATAATGGGAACAGGTAATTCCACTAGGCTTTCTCTTTGTCCACGCTCTAAGCATGTTTCAGCCTATGGTTCAGCTACGCAAGTGAAATATTCTTCTATTGTGCGTTTCATCCTTATTCTTCTCAGTAAAAAAAATCATTTATGAGTTAGGCGCTCTCCTGTCAACTGCTTCTTTTTTTTTGCCTCCGTTTACGTGACATTCCTTTAAAGGCGTTCCTTTAAGCGTGTATGAGATCACTGACAGCATCAACGCATTTATTTTTCGTTTCTGAAATCTCCCAACAGTTAGGAATAGTTTATCAAATATAACAGATGATTGCCAGCACATGTTGATGTAGTACTGAGACAGACAGACAGACAGACAGACACACAGACAGACAGACAGACAGACAGACAGACAGACAGACAGAGAGTAACTTTATTGTGTCCTCGTACGAGGGTTCCTAAGAGCTCGCGGAGGGCATCGCCCGCAGAGGGGTCGCTTCACAAGCTCCCTGGACCGTCCGCACTTGATTGGCAAGGTTCGGACTTGCGATGCAGTTTAAGAATTCCGTTTCGTTGAAATGATGCTTTCTTGTGGAAACCCGTAAGGGGGGCACCGCCACATTAAATAAAAAGAAGTTGTTAGTTGATCGTGGCCGGCGACGGGAACGATCTAGTCTGGAGGAGTCGGAGGGCGATCTCCTGTCTTCGAGTTAGCTCCCTGTGCGGATCTGGAAACGATTTCCTGCCTAATCTATAGTGAGAAGTTACCTCATTAAAGGTGGTCAACGGGTCCCCGTCGGCGCCATCGCCACTCCCTTCACCCGCAGCGCGCGGGGGGCCCGTTTTCCCGGGCCTGAGAATAAGTCCTCGCGCCCGAGCGTGAACCATTTCTTTGGGGTTGGCGATGCCGTCGACGAAGGTGCCCATATGTGCGGGAAACCATGTCAGCTCATGAGGGAATGTTGTAGATTTAGTTAAAATGCTGCGAGAAGCCAAGGAGATTTGATTGGCGTCAAACGACCTGGCGGCCGTCATGGAATCGGAAAAGATGGGGGATGGATTTAGTTGTTAGCGCTAGAGAGATGGCAACCTGTTCGGAGACTCCGATGGACTTGATCCTTACGGAGGCGGCACTCACGGTGCGGCCGCTCATGTCTAACACGGCTGCCACAAAGCTATTCGGACCAGAGCGAGATGCGTCAACGAAGAGCGCGTTTTCTCTTCTGCTGTTAAGCTCAGAGAGGAAGGCTTTAGCCCGCGCTCTCCTTCTACCCTGGGCATATACCGGATACATATTTCGAGGAAGTGCATGAACCTTGATCGCCGACCCTACAGTGTCTGGATGTCGAACTGCTCTCTCCTTAGTCAGGGGAGAGGTGATGCCTACTCTGGCTAATAATGGCTTTGCCTGCTCCAGTGCACGAAAGCCTGGAAATCTGGACAATGCGCTGCGCCTCTATTAATTCGGCGAGTGCATTGTGTACGCCCAAAGCTTCGAGTCTTGTTGTACTCGTTCTAGAAGGGAACCCTAAAGCCTTTTTGACAGTCTGTCTAATAAGGACGGTTAGTTTGGCCTTTTCGGCAGCCCTCCAGGCGTGCATGGAGGCGACGTAATTGACATGACTTAAAAGGAAGGCATAGAAGAGCCGGAGGAGGTTCTCCTTCTCGATGCCTGCTCTTCTGCCTGAGATCCCTTGAATAAGCCGAACGGTGGCTGTGGTGTGCTGCTGCAGCTCGTGTATCATAGCTGCATTCTTGCCGTTCTCCGAGATAAGCATGCCTAACACGCGTATGGTGCCTTTGCGAGGGATTTCTGCGCCGTTCTTAGTGAACAAGTGTATGTCAATCTCTGCGGTTAATACCCACCCATGGGGTCGTCGCCCCATGCGGATGGGTTGGTAGACCAGGAGCTCGGACTTGCTCTCAGATAGTACGAGTTTCATCCGAGAAAGTTGTTTCTCGACCGTACGTACGGCTTCTTGGAGCGTAGTCTCGGTGGGTTCTGCGCAAATCCAGACCTGTCTTGGGGTCTAACGATAATCTTCTGATGTCTAGAAGGTACTACGGCATACGCGAAGCCGCGATCAGCTCTCTTCAAGGCGACCGCCCGGCGACTGCTTTTAGCACCGACCTGGACGCTATCTTGGGAGCTTCGCGGAGCAGTTGGGTATGCCTCGTTCCACCGCTTGCTTCTTCTTGACCTATTTCGATTGAACAACATGCCATTCGGTTCCATCCATTGCTTGAATTTCGTCGTCTTCGTCCCTCTCGGCGCGGTGAGAGACGCCCAGCGTCGATAAAAGTGGCGCCGAAGCAGCTCCCTGCCATGTCAAGCTTAGCCGTGCCGACGCCGCTCGTAGCGGCGAGCGTTCTTGCAGCTAGGCCTGACTAGGCTTCTGTGGCGTAAAAGGAAAAGTGCTGAAAAGTCAGCAGAACTCACTCAGGAGCCAAAAGCTGCACTTCCTGGTGATCGGGAGGACGAGACGCACACGATGAAACAGAAACCGGGCGAAATTTGGCACCTAAGGGAAGCCAGAGATGCAACAGGCCGGAGCCGCAGTACAAAGAAAATAACGATACTTTTTCTCGTTTGATAGGTACGGCAGCAAAGACAAAATGTCCTGTTTGCCCCATATATCATTTTACCCGGCCGCGCCATGTTTGATCGTAAGCAAGTAAGAATCTCGGAAAAACAATAAAACAGTGTTCTAAGGGACAAGCCATGCGACGGTACCACTGCTCACCAAACTGTCGACGAACATGCAATGAAACTATTTCACCTGCTACCTTTAAATACATGTAACAATTTCTTCACATTTTTTTGTAGGGTTAGCTATACTGGCCGAGCTGGAGCAGCTTCGCGCGCGCGTCCAAGAGTCGTGCTGCGCATGCGCGAGGAGCAGCGATGTTACACATTTGGGGCACCGGAGCCCCCGCCGCCGTTGCGCGCGCCTCGCCGGTCTGCGTATTCCAGAGGAGTGACGTCATGTGACGCCGGCCAGTGTGTCTCAGGAGAGACACACTGGCGCCGGCACGCGCGCAGCTGTGCGCACCCGTTGTGCAGTCGCAGTCTGCCACTGCGCCGGAGCCGCTTGATAGTGCCTATCAATTTGCGCGCATGGGGAGACGTATCAGTGCGGGTATATATACAGCGGGAGGAGGAGGAGGAGGAAAAGAAAAACGAGACAGGGAGGTGAGCCAGTTGTCAGACCGGCTGGCTGGCGTTTGCCATTATGGTATAGTCATGCAGAAGGAGAGAGCCGTCTTTGCGGCAATAGAGAAGGAACCTGATGTTGAGGAAAAATAGATATACGTGTGTCACATAATGAGCATACCGTGTGTGTGTCATTGAAGCAGCAGTAAGCATGATAATCAAGCTAATCCTAGGCAACCAGGAAAGCTAAGAATAATCAGCCGAACCTTAGCTAACGCTACGTATATCCTGGCATCGCCGAGCTAAGCCACTGCAAAAATTTTGCTCAACTGCGGAAACAAAAGGAAAGCAATGTTACATGACTGTTTCGTTTCACAATGTTTTCATCACAAATGTTTCAGAAGTGAGGCAGGTCACAACATGACACAGTACATGCAGTTATCGACTAGTGCGACTGTACGCGTCATTGGGTATATCAGAGCTCATACACAAGCCCACAAAAAACCGGCGTAAGTTGTCTGATTCTCGGCCTGACATTGAAAGTCATATATGCCAAAGGAAAAATCTTTGGCTCCTATAGGAAACTTTCCAGAGGCTTTACTGTAAAAGGGTACTGAGACACGTTTTGAACATAGCGAGCAAACAGTGCCAATCAGTCATTGAGGTACATGTGAGATATACATATTGTAGCTTTGCGCACACAATGGTAATTTGGAATTTTGTTTTGAACACAGCCAGAAATAGCTTGCTTTTCTTTCCGTAAATGACGTTATTCGCTGCACCTACTAAGCTGCTTGACTTTTCTAGGTGTTTGTAAGGATGCATCAATTGGCATTGTTTTTTTAATTGAAAATGAACGTAAAATCAATCCAGGATATTTCTACTCGAAGCCCTGCCACGAATGTCTATTGGCTATAGTACTCGGCTGCTGATTCGAAGGTCGCGGGATCGAATCTCGGCCACGATGGCTGCATTGCATTGGTGGCGAAATGTTCAGGTGTGTGTACTGTTTGATGTTCGTGCACGTAAAAGAACCCCACGTGGTCGATACTTCTGGAGCCCTTCAATACGATTTCTCTTATAATCGTATCGAAGATTTGCGACGTGAAACTCTAAAAATTATTTCTCTGCCATCATTACGTAAACCAATGTTATTTACCCATCGGACGGCTAAGTCTGTGACCCCAGTAATGCGATTTGTTAAGAAATAGAGCGGGAGAACCCCTCACCTGTATTTTAAACAAAACCTGAAATTCCATGGTGCGTGCAGTGCAATAACTTTTGCCTCACATTTCCAAAGGAGCCTCCAAGACTCATCGACATCGTTTTCGGACTAGCCTTGAAAAGTGTTGCACGGCAATGTTAACGTATCCAAGACAACAAGACGAACATTCTCTAGGATATATAGCGCAGCTATCCTCCAAATAACGTAAACGTGAAAGTTAAGACGTTTGGTAGTCAGACCCGGGAGCTGGGAGTCTGAACTCGGAAACATTAGGAGCCGAACATCACATGAATGTAATTTGGCGTAGGTTTTAAAACTTAAGTAAAACGGAACATTATGCTAGTTGTTAACCTTGCGCCTTAAACAAGCGTCTTAGAGTCCAACGATGCCAATTTGGGGCGGCGTAATTTGGTTCCCATGTCGTTCACCGGGTGGAAAACGAGGAAAGAAACAGATATCGTAATAGATGCTTGAGAAGCTTTTCTAACTGAAGGCTGTTCCGCCGAGTTCATAATGCCCGATATATACGACTTAGGAGATTTGGTGATAACTTGGCAAAGCCACTGTTTGAAAATTTTCGTAAGCCGTAAGGCGATGATAACTCTCCGGTCTTTTGGAAGTGACCGAGTTAAGGCGAGAGCCTTGTATTTCATGTGGCGAGGTGACCCTCAAAAGACTGCACTGCTTGGGGTGCTTTGATTCATATGTATGTTAGCTGCTGGCGCAGACACAAATGTGAAAGGGAGAAAGGATGCGCTACGTGCTTATACGAAGCAAGCACCACGTGACAAAGCCACACTTCCAGATTATTCAGTTATATGCGTTAACCTTCAACCACGTGTCACTCATATACGCATGTTCATGGTTAGCGGCCGCATAAACGAGGTGGGTCTTAGCCAAACGAAATTTGCTTACCTCCAAGCGTGACTTGAATAGAAAATTGTGAATTTATTGGTGCCAAGCCCTACCAGTTATGCTACTCACAGGTTGGTACTCTTCTACCCAGTTTTGTTGTATATCACATGAACGAGAAGCGCGTACGTGATTCTTACATCCTTCCTCCATATTTCCTTTACTACTTCTAAATACAGCAGGCTCATCTTTGCACTTATGCAAGAGGTAGTTCTTAGGTACATATATATAGTAGATTCGCGACACACTAAGGAAAGCCGTGTTTTGAAGGTGACTTTTGGATAGGAAATATAAGGCCTTAACACTGTCCTCCGCCAAGAAGCGATATTAATGGCCGCCGTACGGCCTACGCAATTTCTCGAGCTGGGGCTTTGCCGAGTTATCTCCAAAGCTCTCCAAGTCTTATATATCGGGCAATATGAACTCGTCAGTCTATCGCTCACACAGAAAAGCTTGCGAAGCGTTGCTTACGATGCCTTATGCCTTTCTTTTTTAGTTATGCGCCCACTGAATCGCACGGAAACGAAATTACGCCACCCAGAATGGGCCTCATTGAACTGTAAGGCGCTGGCTTAAAGAGAAAATCCACTTTGATCTCCGCATCAATTTGAGGCCTCCCCGCTTGAAGTAAGAATACTTGGTGGGCCTTCGGGAAGTTTCCTTCTTGTTTCTATAAAGGGTACAGATCCTTTGCTTCTTTTTAACCTGTTCTGGGAAATTTGAGAGGTACCGACCCGGGCAATGAGGTTTCTTCAACAATAATCGAGCTTGATTACGCGGGCTCCTGAGACAAGCGCAGATTTGCCCACAACAAGGGTCGGCATTAAGAGATTGAGATTCTAATACACGAGGGCTTAGATTGAAGCAAGAGCTTCACATTCTCCGAGGATAAACGACGGGCACATCCGGCGGACGTTGGCTTTATATCGAGTCTTCAATGCGCGGAAGCTTGCAATAGATGTAAAAGAGAGAATAACTACTTCCATCCCGCTATTCCCGCTTGTAGAGGCATTTCTGGTGTCAGGTGCATGTTGTCGCAATCAAAGGAGTTTTTTTTTTCCTGGGCTTTAAAGTTCTTGATTACTGTTACTTTAGTGTTATTCGTTTACTTATGCACTGAAACTTTAAGAGTGTGTGCGTTATGTCTTGAATAAGCTTACGTGCAAGATTAAGATTATGTAAAATATGTGTGACAAGCTTTTCCTTTTCAGTTTATATGTCGTCGAGTAGTTAAGGTTATGTTGCTGCTGTGGCGTGCTGCTGTAGACGCCTAACCGACACGGGCAATTCCATGTCACATTTCTCACTCTGTTGTTTAACGCCGAAACAGAGGCGTTCTACTCATCTCTGCATCAAAGGAGCACGCTTCTTTGAGCTTTCTCTTTGCGCACACCATGTACGCGAGAACAAACGATACAACTGCACATGTGCGAGGAAACAACCTGGAAACAGAAGCTTTGAAATTCCAACTCCATGATCGAAACCTGGCACTTCAGACACTTCTGACACTTCAATGGGGCGAAGTAGGGCGTAGCGATATAACGTTTGGTTCCGCATGGTACACCGATCACTTGCGGTTAAGTGTGCCGTAAATGCCGTTTTCCTAAAAGCTAGTCGTAACATGGTGCCCGAGCGCCTCAAACAAACCTAGAATCTGGGCGATCCCCGAACACGTGAAGGCTGATATTAATACGACAAAATAAAAAAATATATATAATCGCGCAATGGTTGCAAACCAAGCTGAGGAGCGAGTGCTTTCTCAAGTGGGTGATCGTGACTTAATGTTACTGAGGCGAAATCTCGCGCTCGATTTATAAAAAACGCCTTCATTGAGCCTGCACGAAATCAGGCGCGCGTGCACGCTGCTGCTAGGCATGAGGTCTTACTTTGTGGCAGGCAAGAGACGGCGCTCTCACCCCGGCGGAGCAGCTGGAACCGCCCGGAAACAGTACGCCAGGGGCGATAACGGAGCAATAGTGGAGAAAGAAGAAATCTTTGGAGTTCACGCTGTCCAAGTCTCCTTCCGCGCATACTGGCGATCCAACGCATTTTTAAAGACGCGGTATAGAGATGAAAACTGCTCAAGAGATCATTGTGTTACTACGATACTGACAACTTCCTGTTGCGCATTCCAATATTTCCATAATTTTCACACGATTTTCTATAAATTTTCAGAACCCTAAGGCACTGCACACTATGTACCTCGAACAATTCCCAAGCCCGTACTGCCCCCTGTGTGGCGGTTGTCCAGACTGCGAGCACGTGCTCTGGGTCTGTGCCTCTGCCGGTCCCCTTTTCATCTTAGACAAAATGATGGGGCTTATTAAGGCTCAAGACCGTACCCCCAAATGATGGCTGTCCATAGAGGGCCCACGAGAGGACCGTGAGGTTTGATCTGATGGTCCCCGAGTGGACCTAGCCGGGTGACGTTGAGTCCGCTCGCGTCTATTTTGGACAAAATACTGTTCTCACTCACTCACTCACTCACTCACTCACTCACTCACTCACTCACTCACTCACTCACCCACTCACTCAATATTTGTCGTACGTCTTCTCCGTCTTTCCATATGAGTCTTGCGGAAACACATGGTATTATTAGAACAGCCATACGGAACATTTTAGTAGGATAATTGGAAGCCCGATGAAACACCGCATTGGTGAAGACATTCTCACGTGGCCGTGACGAGGAAGAAGGGAGAATCCAACTCGCTGAAAGTCGGACGGTTTGTCGGACCAAGCTGCGCCCAAGAAAACAAGCAAATCACATAGAAACACGATAGCGTCGAGGAGAGTCGTCGGTCGTCGATGAAAACGGGTCAACGTTGAAACGCATTGGTGTTTATACATACTTCGCAGTGCGTTCTCGTATACGTAGATAATCAGCTCAGTGTATTATTCCAGATGTTCGCGTGCGATCTGGAAAGCGCTCGAACATACGCATCGACTATGAAACGTCTTTAGAACATTCGTCTTTAGAAGACTTTCAAAGAAGCACGCAAGTTAAAAGCGGCCTCCAGCGAGCGATAATGCGCGTCGCGAGGAAGTGACAAAGGCAGTCCCCGCGAAACAATAGAAAACAGGTGTACGTATTAATATGGCGTTTCCATCTAATTGCGCAGAGAGCGCCGCCGCAACGGTCCCGTGATTTAGAGAAAAGAGCGCATTTGTACAAGATTACGGGACGTAGAGGCTAACAAGGTCGCTTCTATAGTTGAAAGAGTCGCTGAATACTCAGTCGCTGCATGGACGGCAGCTTTTCTGCGGCAAGACGAGAAAGCGAGTCGTTAGTGCTGTGGATGCAGCTAGAGCGGGCGTCAGGGTATGGCAATGCCTGCAAACAGCGCTGAAATCATCGGCTATGGAAGGGGTGTGAAGGGGTGCAGCCTCCCATCTATCTAATACAGTAATGTTGCCGCAAGATTTCCGCCGCCTCGTTGGTCATTGGAAAGGTACAGTCACTGACAGGTTGCTCACTGGCGTTCTATTCTTTAATTATGCGATCCAGTAATTTGCTTGTCGTGCGAGTAAGTGAACAGCCGATATTTATGCTATCTGTGTTAAGCGCCCAGGCCCTTTCGCTCAGCATATGGTAGCCCTCACCAAGAGCAAGGTGTCCCGACCGTGGCGCCTGTATTTCGACGGAGGTGAAATGTTGAGGCCCATGCGCTGTACGATGTCCGTGCGCGTAAGAGAAGCCCAAGTGGTCGGAACTTCCGGAGCCCTCTGCTACGGCGTCTCTCATAATGATAGCGTCGTTTTGTGACGTAAAGCCCCCAAAATCAAAAATGTAATCAATCAATCAAAACAAAGAGCAAGGAGCAGTGGTCGACGCTTAAGGAGCACCAATGCACGTTTGATGCCGCTCAAAACGAATGCTCTTTATTTTCTGGCTTTTGTTATCAGACACTAAAGTGAAACACAATTGTTCTCGCCTTAGCAGGTTAGCTTTCCACAACACCAAAAAACGTCGAGCTTGCAAAGAGATCACTCTCGGAAAGCCAGGAAACGCACAAAAAGAAAATACGGGTCGCGACGGCGCTTTAATGTTCCAGTACCAAAACGCATGGCGTCACAGATATTTGACGGCCTCTGCTAAGGCCTACATAGGTATTTACCGGTAAGAAAAAACCTACATTGTGCTCCAAGCAAGCCAGAGAATTTGCACAGTGAGTTTCCGAACATTTGATGTCGCGAATTCGGCGAGAATACGAAGAAAGGAAATCGATCTCCTGACGTCATTAGGTCCCGATATTCCGGGGAGAATTCCAAACTAAATCTATGACACTCACTTTCTCTTTTAATATCAAGTATAAAACATTGACCTTACCAGCATTCGAGTTTTCACAATAAATATTATCATTCTAAGCCACTTCACCTTTTCCCCATAACGGCCCTTTAAAGTCCAGCAGGCACCCGTACCCAAGAAACACGTATAAGGTATTCTAATTTGATGTTATTGTTTTCAAAACCCGTCATCCGCAAGCCAGGTCTATCGAAATTGAAATGGACAATGCGACGATGCGTGAAGACAGAAAGCTAAATGTAACCGAAGTCGCTGTCGGAGTCGCTTCACGAAAAGGAAAGCTATCGTTTTTTGTGCGGCTTGCGTGCAATTGATATCAGCCCGCAGAGTTGCTGCGAGTACGTCAAAGGCAGATGTCCCCAGGTGACTTAAACGTACGTGCCATTATGTAGGCACGACAGTAGAAAACCGGCCGGACGAAACTGAAACGGAAAGTGGGGTTTCAAAGTATCCGTTCATTGCTCTGTGAGGCATCATAATACTTGTTTAAGGTTCTCGACGACCGTAACTTTATTTACATTCGCAATGCGAAAATTTCCGAAATTTCTTTCGGTACTCCTTTCACATATGACTACTTAGTAAGCAAATCGGTGGTGTGCAGTATACTTCACGAACAAAACTTAACTATGTACTCAAAGGTGTTCGAAAGTCTTCTCGGCAAACGTCAAGCCCTGGTGACAACGTGCAAACATGCAATAACGTTGGCGTCATTGTGATGTCACCTTAAGCGTGTCCATTCGCACGATGGTCGAAAGCGGTCTATCCCCGCCTTCTACATTACGTTGTTTAATTAGTGGGTGTAACATTGCGCAAAATTGACAAGGACAAAAGATAGACGTTGTAACACACAGGGCGCAAACTTTCAACAATTTATTTCGGAATAGTGTACCTCTTTTTATACTTGACGAACATAAATGCGCATGTCCCAGGAAACAACATCAAACACGTGCACACCCACTCAAAAAAGCAATTTCTTTTTTTGACAATGCTATGGAAGCTTCACTGACGCAACTATCTTTCAATTGTGAGATATTATGAGCTTCTATAATCAATCGCGTCGTTTCATTTCTACATCTTGCGATTATGATGCACGCATCGAACACAGATGTACATCCACAAACTCTGCAATGAATAGCTAACCAACCACCTGAATGATTTTTAACATTATTCTCATGTTCGCGCAGCCTGTCGTTAATGCAACGACCTGATTGCCCAACATAATAGCGGTCGCAAGTTAAAGGAATACGATACACAATACCTTTATTGCATGCAACATACTTGGTGCGATGCTGCTTATTGCAACACTTCTTTTCTCTGCCTTTCTTATTAGTTAATTGGCATAGCATAGCAAGTTTATCGGGTGCGGAAAATAACACTTTAACACCGACCCGGTCGCCTACCTTGTTCAAGTTGTGCGATATATTGTGAATGTAAGGCAATACCGTGGTTTTTCCTTTTTCTTTTTCTTTCTGGGCTTGTTGTGTCGCATTACCGGTAACCTTTATACTCCTAAGTATCTTTTCGGCAACAGAAACCAACACAGCTGTCTCGGGTAACCAACCTCATTTAGACGCGTGCACTGTTGGCTGAAGCTTTCCTCAATCTGATGGGAGCAAGATTTGTCTAAGGCGTTCTTGAAGCAGAGATTTATAATTGCCCGCTTGACTAATTTGGAATGCGCAGAGTTATAAGGGAGAATGAGTTTCTTAGCTCGGGGTTCATACCTCCAACACAAATGATTGTCATTAAAAAAGAATCTAATGTCTAAAAATCTGAGGCTTGAGTCTGTGGGCATCTCGTGGGTGATCGGTAATGGGTTCAAACATTTTTCCGCGATTGACAAAACCTTTGATGCCTCTTGATTAAAATCGCCTGAACTACATTCTAAAGGAAACAAATAATCATCAACGTATCTGAAGCCCTTGCACACCATTGTAGATAGCAAATTGCCAGCCAGTGTCTTGTCTAGATGAGATAAAAATAGATCACTAAGAATTGGGGCTATGCAAGATCCAATACATATACCCTTCTTCTGAAGAAAATAGCTGCCCTCCCACTTGATATATGTAGATTTGAGATAAAATTGAAGAAGCTCTAAAAACTGTATGCTCGCAAGTCCGGTCTCGTTTTGGAAGGATATGGCTCCGTATTCATCAATGGCTCTTTCTTAGAATGTAGTTCAGGCGATTTTAATCAAGAGGCATCAAAGGTTTTGTCAATCGCGGAAAAATGTTTGAACCCATTACCGATCACCCACGAGATGCCCACAGAGTCAAGCCTCAGATTTTCAGACATTAGATTCTTTTTTAATGACAATCATTTGTGTTGGAGGTATGAACCCCGAGCTAAGAAACTCATTCTCCCTTATAACTCTGCGCATTCCAAATTAGTCAAGCGGGCAATTATAAATCTCTGCTTCAAGAACGCCTTAGACAAATCTTGCTCCCATCAGATTGAGGAAAGCTTCAGCCAACAGTGCACGCGTCTAAATGAGGTTGGTTACCCGAGACAGCTGTGTTGGTTTCTGTTGCCGAAAAGATACTTAGGAGTGTAAAGCTTACCGGTAATGCGACACAACAAGCCCAGAAAGAAAAAGAAAAAGGAAAAACCACGGTATTGCCTTACATTCACAATATATCGCACAACTTGAACAAGGTAGGCGACCGGGTCGGTGTTAAAGTGTTATTTTCCGCACCCGATAAACTTGCTATGCTATGCCAATTAACTAATAAGAAAGGCAGAGAAAAGAAGTGTTGCAATAAGCAGCATCGCACCAAGTATGTTGCATGCAATAAAGGTATTGTGTATCGTATTCCTTTAACTTGCGACCGCTATTATGTTGGGCAATCAGGTCGTTGCATTAACGACAGGCTGCGCGAACATGAGAATAATGTTAAAAATCATTCAGGTGGTTGGTTAGCTATTCGTTGCAGAGTTTGTGGATGTACACCTGTGTTCGATGCGTGTATCATAATCGCAAGAAGTAGAAATGAAACGACGCGATTGATTATAGAAGCTCATAATATCTCACAATTGAAAGATAGTTGCGTCAGTGAAGCTTCCATAGCCTTGTCAAAAAAAGAAATTGCTTTTTTGAGTGGGTGTGCACGTGTTTGATGTTGTTTCCTGGGACATGCGCATTTATGTTCGTCAAGTATAAAAAGAGATACACTATTCGAAATAAATTGTTGAAAGTTTGCGCCCTGTGTGTTACAACGTGTATCTTGTGTCCTTGTCAATTTTGCGCAATGTTACACCCACTAATGGCAAACCAACAGGCCCAAATAGCAACCTTGGTGACGTTGTTGAAGACCGCTGCTAAAAACAGTGGATACGGCATTTCACAAACCGAAAGTGTGCATTACCTAGTTATTCCTCGCAGTTATTGCTTACTAATTATCTTTCTTTTTCAACAGTTTCTTAGAAAATATTTTGAAGGCCATAAACTCGCGCCGGCCATTGGTCATGTAATATTGCATCTTGTTTATGTAGTGTAGCACATGCGCTGTATCTAATTGGTTTCTGCTGGGCAATGCGGCCTCATGTGAATTGTCTAACTGCAACAAAGTGTACAACAAAGCAAGTTGGAATTATCTTGCTTTGCTGCAGTGGCATAAGCCGACAATTCTGTACGTAATTTCTACCTCGAACGATGGTTGGTGACACTTCATTACCTTGCCAATGGAGTCTCTGTTAGGGTTCGCTGCCGTATTTGTAACTCATAGCAAACAAAGAATGCAAGCTCTTTCTTTGGATTAATGTAGAGTTGTGGCTAAATAGCGTGAACCTCAATGTAGCCACTCATGCACCTTTCCTTCTTTCTTTCTTTCTTTCTTTCTTTCTTTCTTTCTTTCTTTCTTTCTTTCTTTCTTTCTTTCTTTCCTTCTCTCTTTCTTTCTTTCTTTCTTCCTTCCTTCTTTCTTTCTTCTTCTTTCTTTCTTTCCTTCTTTCTTTCCTTCTTTCTTTGCTATTGGTGGTCGAAAA
Source organism: Hyalomma asiaticum (assembly GCA_013339685.2). Taxonomy (NCBI): domain Eukaryota; kingdom Metazoa; phylum Arthropoda; class Arachnida; order Ixodida; family Ixodidae; genus Hyalomma; species Hyalomma asiaticum. Next base: position 70,083,692 of record CM023487.1, on the reverse strand, counting down.
TCGATGGTTTCTCTCAAGTCAAAGTTTTCGCCCACTATCGCCCTCAGTCAGTAAACTGCCATCCTGCAAGTCCATATGTGCTCGCGGCCCGCAAAGACAAGGACGAGAGGAGGGGTAGGCGGGGGGGGGGGGGGTAAAAAGCTGAACGACAAAGGTAAAGCTGCTCTCAAACTCCTGCTTCTTTGCAAAGTGGTATGCAATTAACGTGCTTACGTTTGCCGAAACACATCCGCACTGCATGCCGTAATTACGATAACGCAACGAGTTATGGGAATGGAACTTTGTTGCAGCGTGTGCTGATTCCAAGTTATGCGCCTAATGCTTAAATAAAACTGAACCACTGGCATTTACTTTGGCTTGAGTTCAAACTGAGACCGCTAGTTCAAAGCATGCGGCATCTTTCATTATCTGACGAAGAGTTCCAGCAAAAGGAACGAACCTTTTCTGTTATATAATCAGAAAAGACATAAAAAGCAACGGACGAAAAAATTAATGGCCATGTCATGTCATATTCAGAACCCCTTTTCGTGCTTCTGCGTCAGTTGTTTGCAATTTTTGTTTTATTTTCTGAGCTGGTCTTATTAGTTTCTTTGCTGGTAGTGGGACCGTAATAAAAGGCATGGGCCTCGTTAATTCGGCATCAGCAAACCGCGCAGAACATTGGTCACGGCGTAACAGCACCGGTACGTAAAAATATCGACATTCTTCTGCGGGTATCGGAACCGCCGCTACATTAAAGCGACCAACAAAACGTGCGTGCGACTGGATACGGACTTCAGTTTCTCTTTCCCTCGAGCTAGTTTTATCCACCCAAAGAACGCTGGAAACAATTTTCTTTCTGCGTCAACTCTCGCCATTTATTAAACTTACAAGGTGAGCACCAGCCCCGCGGGCATCAGGAAAGAATTGAGAATTCCTGTTGCCCATTCTCTTTGCTCCTTTTCATTCCATATTTCACTTTTTTTACGTACGACTGGGCCATTTTGTGTCGTAACTTACGGCACTAGCCCGCAGTATAAAAGCTATGTCGTTTCCGTTTGTGTTTATTTTAATTTACAGCGTCCACAGTTCCTTGAACATTCCATCTTCTCCATAATTTTCTGCCTTCTACATTTTGCCTTTTACAGGGGGGTGTTTTTCTTTCTTTTTGGGTGCCGTCTCGTTTTCACCATTTCGCCTTTTGGGAGCACAAAGTATTTGAATTCATTTGCTTGGGCAGCGCCGAAACGGGACCTTCAGCCCATATATGTCAAACATACTTTAGACAGTGATGTACTTCGGCGTAATGTTTACGTTACTGGAATTTATAATATACCGGCTTTGTTTTTATCCGACACTCGGTGTTCATTCCCGAAAAAAAAAAAGTTCGCCGGTACTCACGTTACATTTGCGCCCAATGAGCCCCTTTTTCTATTCAAACATAATAAACGACGAGACATCAAGTTGAGGTAAAATAGAATAGCTCGTATCTTATGTGTCAGTAAGCACCATGAAGTTATAGCATATAGATTTGTCGTTGTCTGCATTTATTCATTTTGTTTTGCTAATCTGTAGCGTATGACCATATGGGGAAGCGGTTGCAATGCTTAGGCTATGACACTTCTTTCTTTATTAGCTTTGTTTTTTTACGCCGTAATGCTCCATATAAATATACACTACAATGACTTGGTTTCGTACTGGAGCTCTCGATACAGTCTCTCGACTATGGGATATCATTCTGTATATCAGATACCTGTCACATGGCCAAGTCGAAAATAAACCTTTGATTTGATTTGTACACGGAAGCAAGGGACCGTTCCACGCTTTGGAAGTCGATAACCAGGAAAGATGCAGTCTATGATAAATGGTTAGAAAGTCACATATGTCCTAATTTTCATTCTTTCATGATGGTTGTGATAAATAATTTGTGCTTACTATGCTTACTATGACATTGGAAGGCTTGGTACACTGATAGGCCCAGTTACAATGTTAGATGTTTTTTCCAAGTTCCAATCTATGCTAAATTGTTCTCAATTGATTCAGCGAGGTGGATAGGTGCGACACTTCAGCATCGTGATCGTCCTGCCAATGATCGGCGGCGTTTCCACGTAAACCTTTTAAAAAATCGTAGTTGTTGATTGTAATTTGAATGTAGTTTGGCGGTGGCTGGGGAGGAGTACTTGGGGCTACTGCTGTCACCATTTACGTAAACATTTCCAATAGCGAATAAATTCAACATCCTTAGTAACTGCATGTAAGATTATTGGGCCGCATAAGGTCACTCGAATTCCATGGCTGTTGGTATGAGGGTGTGATTAAAAAAAAAAAAGACAAGACAAGAGAAAGTACCCTTAAACAGCCAAATTTGCAATGTGCGTAAAATTCTGGATTATATGTAAGGTGTTTTCGCACTTCTGTATACTTACAAAAAATGCACCGTTTATACCCTAAACGTAATGTATCTAAGTTAACAGTCCTGCAAGCACCCGCGGGTCGTGAGAAATGTAACAGGCAGTACCTCTGAATGACGTGATAGCCGCAGACAAAAAATTGAATGGCGCTTTTTTCATTGGCACATATGCTGCTTACTCTTAACGACTCGCAAGATGCTATCGCTTTCGAGTGACTACGTGCGATGTGAAAGAGGAAGAACGCGGTAGAACAAAATATGGTTCAAAGAAGACTCGAAGCGTAACTCCATAGGTGGCAAGTAGTTCGGAACGCATACAGAAGCAAAGTACATTCCTAGCTTAAATGATAGAGAAGCTGCACTCAAATGTCGAGCAACCCCCAGAAGAGCAGGCGTACTAATGCGATTGCACAATGCGTGGATGCTGTTTGTGCAATTCTATTACACAATGAGGAATTCTCTCTATTCTTTACTTCGCAGCCCTGACGGCATCTCATTTGCTCATGCTTAAAATTAACGCTTGAATCCCTGCACACGCAGCTTGACTGGCCAAAGTCGACAGCTCATTTGCATATAAATCCGATTCCCAGGCCGCGAGCGCAGATGTGGGTTCTAGTTTGACCCGACTTGCGTAAGATCTTAGAAGGCATTCGCTAAATGCTAGCTGTATGATGGGCGCGTTAAGTTTGTCATTTCGAGGTCTCAGCGTAAATTAGAATTAGATATCATCCGCGTGAACCCGCCAATGTCTGCTACACAAGATAAAAATTCTCGCTCAGACACGACACACTGAGTTACGCCTCTTAGTGGTGCCAAGAAGGTGAGATTATTTGCACCGCCTAACCATGGTAACATGAAATTCTTGTTAGCGCGTAATATTAGGAGTATTTGCTTTATCATTCTTTTTACTAGCGCCTTTATTACAGAATCTAAATTTAATTGTAGTCAATGTAGTCATAGTTCGTTATGCCCGTTAACTTACACCCTATTACCATGCCATGATGCAGTGCTTTCTAAATACACGTTCTCAAAATAAACGTGTGCATTTTTGCCCTCTCAACCTCAAGATTTCACCGTGGCTCCTTGAAGTTATTGCTTTGCTTCATCATAATAGAGTGTGAGTTGTTGTGTAACGCAATACCAGGCATCCCGCATTTAGGTGTAGCTGTTTTTATATACTTGCTCTAATCAACTCAATAAGGAATGCATTCACATAATAGCGATTTCCTTCTGCGTGACGTGGGGTGTGCAAATCGAATATCTAGACTCGAATGTGAAAAACCAACAATAATTACCGAGACCTAAGAGCGCCTTGAGTAACATTTCGCTGAAGAAACAATGAAGCTAAAAATACACTAGTTATCTATAATCGCTCAATCTATTAACATCACTGTTTTGGTAAAAATATTCTCAACGTTGCACAAAACGGGCGACTCAACTCGCTGGTCTCCTTCAGCCTATTTAAAGTTCCATACGAGCTGTTCCATCGAGTAGGGCTTGACTTGCTCGACCCTTGCATGGCATAAATCAAGTGACCGTAAACGGTAAGAGCAATCGCAAAAGGATATCAGCTGATGTCCATGGTCATACCACTGCAATCCATTTCGAAGGGACGCTAGACAAGGCTGCACTTTCGAATGGCCGGCAGCGCGTGACTGGGAGCGGCAATTGAGGAGCGTTTCTCACGTAAACAGCTGCACCGGCCGCTTCAAGGAACCAGTCCTCCGTTACTGGCGTTCCTTTTCACATCGATATGTACAGAAAAGCTAATCTCATACGTTAACATAAGATTGATGGGTACAAATGGCTATCGTGTTGGGAACAACAAGCCCCATACTACAGGCTCGCGCTTGCCTCCGACACGTCGTCGGTAACGGCGTCCGCCTATGTAGGCCTATACCAGTCGTAGTCGTCAATGACTGCAGGCTCTTCTGGTGCGGTTGCTGCTAGCGAAACCCATAGCTTTATTTACACTGTTACTGTAGAATGAAGGAGGGCTATTTATAACCGTTTTTGTATTTGATGGCGAAGATATAAATTCCCATCACACCTGCCCAAGCGCAGGGTTCGTGTTATGACGGAGCCTACGCACTGCTCTCTCGTTCGCTGCGTGTGTCCTGAACAACCTTACGCTGCGTGTCGCCCACCTTGTCGCACGTCGGTTCAGACGTCAAATCGTGCCTTGTGTTCAACGTACGCTTAAGGGACCAAAAGGCTCCAGGGAGCAGAAAATACGCCTGTTATTCTGCAGTGCCACGCGCCTATTTCATTCTGTGACGTCGACGATATCCGCGTATGCTAGTGGAACGTCACAGATGGGCCAGTAAGCGCGTCATACAGGTGGCGGTGTTGAATGGTGCTGCGAGCTCAGGTGAGCAGTTCCGCTTACATTAACAGAATAAATTACCGATATTAGGACCTTACAAAACAACTTGTTCTTAACCGCGTCGTGTTTTCAGTGCTGTTGTGTAAATATAGAAATATTATTCATGCTATATCAATAAAGATACTTCCCTAGCAAAACTTTCACGGGAGGCCGTCACGGTACACAATGCCTGTAGGCTGGTTGTAGTCTGTTTGCCATCTCCACGTAAGAATAAAGAAAGCCGGTGGAAGGGTCTTTATAAAGCACGTTTTGTACGTGTGTGATAGCTGGCATATAAAGGCCGGCACGAATGAGACGCCCGAAAACTCACCGATCATAAATGACGATTGTGATAATTAGTTCTGCTTTAATAATCTGTGCGCGGAGAATAGGAGCTTTCCCACCAAAGGGACGAGACCGATGTAGCCAAATCGCCTAGGCCAGGTATGCAGCTATTCATAAGAAAAACTACATGGCAAGTGATGACAATATAAAAGCCGTGACCTAAGCTTATATGAGCGATGTTGTATGTGTAGCTTCCCACCAGGGAGGCTTTGAGTAGTAAGACGTTCTTCCATAGGCAAATGTCTAAACACAATCTAGTGGATCCCATCTAGAAAAATGTTTAGACTCTAGCGGAAATTTTCTTTAAATAATTTCCCCTAGGCAGCTCTATTATATTAAGCAAAAACGATGACCATTTATGCCAGCAATATTATCCTAGCAGGAATAATGAAGGCTGAATGAAGCTCGGGATTATTACGGCGCACGCTTTGTCTCCCGCGAGCGTAGGTAACCCGGCAATCTAGCAAGGCTTCTGAAAACGTTGGCCTCAAATATGCAGGGGCCTAGTGAATTATTTCCGAAGCCTTATATATTTGCTTATATATATCGTTGTCGACTGTAACAGTAATCATAGTGATAAAATTGTGCAAGAAAGTTGAAACAGTCGCTCAAATCTATGCAAAAAGTTAAATAACTCAGTTTTGCCTCCTTTCAATAAAAGCATACATTGTACTCGACGCGAAGTGAGCTAAATAGCACTAATTAAACGTAATTTCTTTAAATCAACTTGAAATATACATGATATATATGTGTCCTATCGAGCATGTCGCATTTCCGTACATACGAATAAGACTAAAAGGCGCTGGGTCTTGTCTACGTGGAGCCGAACATCTGCAATCGTTTATTAATAAAGTGCAATCCAGTTATTTCTATTATGATTTTCATTTTTGTGAAATTTTCGTTTCTGTAACCACTCCTGCAGGGGTCGATTGAGCTTGCAGTATGTTCAAATAAAAACGAAAAAGCCCTGCACAGTGCCTGAGGCACATGATCAACAGAAGGAAAACGCACAACAAAAATTCACTTCAGTCGCATTCTGCACGAAACCTGACAGGGGCCGAAGCACGTGGCTAAGCCGAACAAGTACGCTACGTGTAAGAGGCTGGCTCTTCATTAAAATGAAACGGTCCCGAAATGTATGGCTTCCAATGGAGACAGACACAAAAAAGGTGCGACCTCTCTTCGAAACCGAAAAAACAAATAAAATGGGAAGAAAAAAAAGTAAGGTCCGCCGATTTTAAAAGCGACGCACGAGAAGCGCAAGGGGTATTGTTCTCGCGACTTGAAAAACGACCGGTCCGGACACGCGAGCGTGTGATGCATAACTCTAGCTGTTTTTTGTTCAGGCATTAATATAACGGGTGTTCAAAGTGAAGCTTTATGATTTTTTTTTAAATTAGGCGCTCGAAGGCACGTGAGAACCACTTGTGCAAATAAGTTAAGCGGCCAGGGGGACAGAAAGTTAGATAATTATCGCTGTCAGCAGCCCAATTAACTAAAATTTAATAATTAACTTTTTACTGGCTGCGGTAAGTTGGCATGTTTATATTGAAAAAATGTAGGCAGTGGTGTTTGTACACAGTTTCAGTTGGAAGATTTTTTCTAGCACGCCTGTGCTCCGAGATATCCGGCTCCAAAGTTTACTTGTCTTTCGCATGATTACGCATGCAAGAGGGTGAGGGTCCGCGCAAAGCTCCTCCCTAAAGTGACGCATCTGTTGTGTGCGCTGTTTAGTGTGTGAAGAGGGTGGAAGCGTAGGCATAGGTGATAACAGTTACCCTTGCCCTCTCGGCCGGCGAAATCAAAATGTGACAGCGCGGTGCGCCATGCGCCTTACGCGTGATCCTGATGAACGCGATAACAGGAGACCATTTTACGCGACGTTTTTTCGTGACTTTAGATCACACGGAGACATCTTCTTGTGAACGCGTTAGCTTGACCGTCCTGTACTAGGGAGCCTCCGGTAGCACAGCGTCTCTGCATTGAAGGTCTACCAAGGAAATCCACGTGCAGTCCTTTCGAGCTAAGATGGCTGCTTCTGGCGTGAGGTATTCTACCAAAGAAAAAGTAGACGTGGTGCTTGCAATGGCTGAAATGAATGGCAACGCTTCGTTAGCAATGGAGCTTTACGCGTCTCGCCAACCACACCGTCCCCTTCCAACAAGGCCCACTTTCATAAACCTATTTCGACGCTTTTGCACAACAGGCTCTGTCCACCTTGCAAGACGGACTACGAAGGCAATCGTCGATGAAGACTTTGAAATCGACGTTGTCGCGTGCGTAACCTCGATGCCAGAGCTCAGCATCCGACAGATTGCCGGTAAGTGCGGTCGCAGCGTCGGAACAGTCACAAATGTTCTAAGAAAGCACAAGTTCCATCCATATCACGTTTACCTTCATCAGGACCTAAATGAGGCGGACTTTGAAAGGCGAGTTGACTTCTGCAATTGGGGCCTCATCAAAACTGATCAAGAAAATGACTTTTTGCACAGAATAATTTGGACTGATGAAGCTCAGTTTTGCCGAAATGGAAGTGTTAATCTTCACAACGCCCATTATTGGGCACAAGAAAACCCACACTGGCTGAGGCAGCACAAGCATCAAGTTCGCTGGAGTGTGAACGTGTGGTGCGGCATACTCGGGGACAGGATCATCGGACCTCACTTTTTTGAGGACAACTTGAACGGAAAGATGTACACAGAAGAAATATTAGGTGTTGTCATTGATGACCTTGTCTGCAGTCTTTCCCTGAATGACCTGCGCCAAGTATGGTTTCAGCACGATGGAGCACCACCACATTTTTCTACCAGGGCGAAGAACTGGTTGGACAGACGTTTTCTACAACAATGGATTGGGCGCGCGGGAGCGATGTTTTGGCCACCAAGATCTCCTGAGCTTTCACCGCTCGACTTTTTCCTTTGGGGCTACGTTAAAGATCTAGTTTACGTAACAGAGCCCAGCGATGTTAATGACATGAAGGACAGAATAACATCTGCCTATGCGAGTATTCCTGCAGAAGTAGTGTGCCGAGTCATCGAGTCGACGCAGAGCGGTTCATGCTTTGCGTTGCTGCCGAAGGCAGGCATTTTAACACTTTTTGGGGCATTGACGTCTTGAGAGGCGAAGAGTTTCGATGAGATTTGTGCATGACCGAAATAAGCTTATGTAGCAGCAGGAAATATGCGTTAGCAAGGATAAAACTGTTCCAGTTATTATTGGTGGAGTTGTTGTTCTTGATTTCAATAAAAGTTACAGTACTCGGACATCAGCAGTCACGCTATTCGCGTAGCCCAGGCAACGACTACGCACGCTTCTCTAGTAATTATTACGCACGCGCACTGGCATCCAGATTCTCCGCTCGCAACATTATCTCGGCATGGTATCTGCCACTATCGTTAGAGCTCTGCAGTTGCGTGTTACGACACTGGTTGCAAGGGTTCTTCGATTTTTGATTTCGACGGCCGAGAGGGCAAGGGTAACTGTTATCACCTATGCCTACGCTTCCACCCTCTTCACACACTAAACAGCGCACACAACAGATGCGTAACTTTAGGGAGGAGCTTTGCGCGGACCCTCACGCTCTTGCATGCGTAATCATGCGAAAGACAAGTAAACTTTGGAGCCGGATATCTCAGAGCACAAGCGTGCTAGAAAAAATCTTCCAACTGAAACTGTGTACAAACACCACTGCCTACATTTTTTTCAATATAAACATGCCAACTTACCGCAGCCAGTAAAAAGTTAATTATTAAATTTTAGTTAATTGGGCTGCTGACAGCGATAATTATCATCTAACTTTCTGTCCCCCTGGCCGCTTAACTTATTTGCACAAGTGGTTCTCACGTGCCTTCGAGCGCCTAATTTAAAAAAAAATCATAAAGCTTAACTTTGAACACCCGGTATAAGTATTTGACGCCGTTTACAATTGGCTCGTTTGCACGTTAAACAAATGATATGCTCGCGGGCAGTCAGCCTTCAGCCCTCGTTTCACCGTATAAGATTTGAGGCGCCTGTTATGATATACTGTATGTAAGTGTGTCAAACTTGGGTAATGTTATTACGATCGAGGTACTTCACGTTCTATTGCAAGAGTGAAAGAGCGGGACTGCATTGATTTATGCATTTTTCAGTAATTGACGATAATTAGTGTGTAAAGACATGTGTAAGCGTTGTGAAGTAAATTATGTTCTCGGGTTTCTAGGAATAGGTAAACGTAGACCAGGAACACGAGGGTGAATTTTTACCGCTTATGTTCTCTGCAAGGAAACAACAAGTTACAGCTTCTGCACTTCGAGCGGCTCGTCGAACGCTGTGTATGTAGGAAAATCTCGCACGAGACGCATTACACATATCCAATAATCTCATATGAACACACATCAATCGCATGAGAATGTAAGGTTAGCTAATTTGGGTCATATGTGTCATATCAGGCTTTTTGAGAACGCTTAGGGTTCGTCTCACGGCACACTCCTACGGCCGATGATATATTGTTGAAGATATATTCAAGAAAAGGGCATGTCGCAGCAATGTGCAGCGAAATGACGTTAAATGAGCGCGAAGTGTTCATCTAGCAAACATGCACATTTGTGCAGGCCAAGTTTCATCAGAACTGAAGTAACATCCAGTACATGGCGCATCCTTAAAAATGATTTGTATAATTGTACACACTTCTGATAAAGGGGTCATGCTTCATACATTTTCTCAAATCCCGCCTCAAAATGGAAGGCTGTCATTCTGTGAAGACTGACCAGTGTTCGCAATAAGAAAAAATAGAACTGCAAAACAATAGAAACTTAAGACGGCTGCTCCACATTGACAGGTGGCCTTGTAGAGCCAGTATACTGACACGTGCACTTGCTTTGGTTCCTTCACGGGAATCGCCTTGATCACTTCGTTGCGACGCGCAGCCCAGACCGCTCTTCAGTGCTGCTTTGGGAATGGTGATGACTGGTCCAAAAATTTTGCATGCCCGACACGCACATTTCTGCGTTCTAGTTACGCTACAAGAACACACTGTGACGAATATACGTACAATAGCCGACGTATTTTTTCATGGCTGGTCAGTTTGATCGTCGACCGACGGCTGTTCTCGCAGACAATACCTTGCAGTGCGATTCGCCTTGCTTTGCTGGGCGCAGTTTCGCCCAATAAACAGTTGGAATTCCAGCGCCTTGAGTTCTGCTCCTTCCTTCATTGTCATGACCACGCGGCAATATTCACAAACCTAACGAGCAAACGAACCACTGAAGCTAGAAATTACTAGCATAGCCTTGATCACACGCACAAAAAAGAAAATTTACTTACGCATGAAGTTCATTTAGGATATCAGAACTGGCAATGAGCTGCACCCAACTCTTATGATGTCATTAAAGTTTTCCTCAAACATGGTCCCCCCCTTGTATCCGATTTAGCGAAACATTCTCTCTGTTTCTGCTTACTGATCGGCAATAGCAACGTTTCCCTGACTTTCTTCTTTTTCATCACTTCGTATGATACGCCTCTCGTGTGTTGACTTATTTCAAATATGAAAAACTTGTTCTGTGATTCCTTTTTCCAATCAGTTTCGTTCACTAGTGCTCGAGTCATTCAGCATATAGCTTGCGCCTTGATTTTGAGACTGCCATCCTTTTTTCTTGGCGGTTCGTGAGATACGATTGCTGTGTCGTGATTTCCGCTTGATAAAAGCACTCTGTTCTTAACTTTGTAAGCAGCACTCTTGTATACTCTCGCATTTAGACAATAGCGCTAGTGCGGACGTATATAAATAATTACACGCAAGCACAGAATGAAACAAACACGAAATCAATTAATAGTTAAAGTGGCAATACACAAAGATTTGTCCTTTTATTAGATGTCCCAGGCAGTTCATTTCTTTCTTTGCCTACGGCTTGCACATAGTGTTTTTGTGTGTGGGCATGGTTATCGGGTTCTGCCCTGTTAATTTTTGTTATTCTCAATGTAATAATCTCTCGAGAGGTAGTGTAGCGCATAATTACGGAAATGTAAGGATGTATAGGTTAACCCATTCACATAGCTTAACAATCAGCGGCGGCGTAAACAATTAGTTATGTAGTTATGCAGTTATGTAGTTATGCAGCAAACTGACGTATTCATGTCAGTTTGCTGCATTGTGCGGCGTATTCATGCAAGGAAATCAGTTTCGGAAGGCATTACCACGTTTGGCTAGTAGGACGACGTATTATGCTCCTGTATAGACGACAAAACTATAATTTCCGTTGGCTCGTAGTGAACACAGTTAATAATAAACTGCATACACGTTACAAAACTTACTTGTGAATAATCTCATTACGGCGAGGTAAAGGACGACTGATTTGGAATAAATTTATATTGAATTATTCCGTAGTTAGAAATAATTAATGCATAACGAATATTTCTACATATGACCGTGTTTTCTTGCTTGCAATGGAATATGCAGTGCCAAGGAAATTGGGTGCTCTTGAAGGATTTATTGACACTAAATCGTAATTTGCGCCTGAAGGGGCGCAAGAAAGGCAAACGTGATCAAAGTAGACGAGTATGACAAACCACACTGGATATGGCAAATGTCTATATTGTATCCGTTGTAGCAGGAGGATTGGCCCTGCGTCGAACACAAGCAAAGATCTCATCTGTCCACCATAGTGTCTGCCGCCCCTTTCACCGCTGGCCTTGTCTAGGCATCCACTTTGTCACCCTTAATTATCAACGGTTGTCTTGCCTTCGCATAACATGCTCTGTCCAACGGTCGCTCATCATCATCACCACCACCATCAACAACAACAACGCCATACTGAGAGCAAAACATGCAAAACATCTGCACTACACACACACAACATTCAGCATATGCATGAAGAATGCCAGTTGTTGAAATATGTGCCGAATTAAATCATTGATCTCGGCGCCTCACATTTCACGATATGAACTACGTTCACAGAACAATGTCCTGGCGTCAATTAAAGAAGCCTATTTGTTTCTAACCCAATTAGCAGTTGCGTAATGAACCGGCATTTTAGGATAATCTCTTACACCCAGGGGTGGGCAAAGATACTTTGAAATTGTATCGCGATACGATACAAGATACTCGGGCAAGAAGTATTTCGGATACAGATACAAGATACCACCTCAATAATTGTATCCGATACGATACTTTCCATTTGTATCTAAAGATACTTCGATACATTTATAAATTTCATATTATAGACATATATAATGCAGCAGAAAACGCCTATGAACAGGAGTGTTTGCTTTAGAACTTCAGAACTGCGACCAACCAAGTTTAACTTGAATGAAACATGTGTTAGTATCTCAACAACTGTTGTTTTCTGGCTATAATTATATTGTTTTCATTCCCAAACAACTGATTGGGGCTCTTTTGGCTGCTAAACATGACAGCTATGTATAAGCTACGCTGTCGGCGGTTTTTTGTGGTTTTTGTAATTCATGGAAGTCGATGCTCTACTTGCCAACCAGGTAGTGGTTTCCCACCTAATAATAAAAATGGCGATGCAAAACCTCGGCACGATGCCGCAGTTACGAATTTGAGTTTAACCTGGTCCGTACGCGTACACCGTTTACGCAGTACCGGACAACGGGACAAGTGTACAGGAGTAACAACGCTCGTAGCGACATATTTTGTGACGAATCTTCTATACAGAAAGGACATAAAACCGCAATGACTTCCTAAATTCTTGTTATGTGCTCGCGTAAAGCGCTCGTCATCGACGGATTCACGAATGTGCAATTTTTGTAATAATTTCTCTCTTCGAGAGAATTCCAGACATCGTAGCGGTACAAAGTGTCGCAGGATACCTCTTGACATTGATTGCGCGAATTACCTTGTGATTTGTGACAGCGAAAAAAACAATGTGACTCAGAAAGGATATATATATATATATATATATATATATATATATATATATATATATATATATATATATATATATATATAATAGAACGAATCGTGCTGTAACATTATTAGTTACGATGTTTCTCAGCAAATGGTGTCGTCAGCTTACCAAGTAAGATCACACGCTGGAAATTTCACTACTTGTGGAAAATATCATGAAAGAGCTCGTGGGGACGGTCACAATAATAATTGTTGAGGTTTACATCTCCAAACCACGATATAATTATGAGGGATGCCGTACAGGAGGGCTCTGAAAGTTTAGACCATCTGGTGTTCTTTAAGATGCTCCTAAATCTAAGTACAGTACTGCACGGGACTCAAGTATAACGCCGCTATCGGATTTCGGCCTTTACGGCCGGGATTCGATCCCGCGACCTTCAGGCCAGCAGTCGAGCGCGTTAACCACTAGGCCGCCGTGGCGGGTGGGGACGCTCATGAGAAAGGAGTACTTAGTACTACAATGTTTCTCGAGGCACCTTCCTAACATATTTCTGCGTCTCCTTAGAATTGTTATATCCATAATGCGCACTCGATTTTGCCATTCAACTAAGTCGTAAGCAGATCTTCTGTTACTGTTCACTCTAGGCACACCCAGACTATTTTTCTCTACAAGATGGCATTGAGATAACTGCAAACCGAAGTGCAATAGAAATATGCGAATATTAGGAATGACACATACAGACAAAAGAAAGAATAAACGAGAGAATTTATTCTGGCAACACGTTACAAAAGACATCGAAGCAAGCAGAAAGAAAATGACAGTACAGGGACCTAAGTACAGTATGAAATGCAAGAACAAGGCCTGATAGGAAAGCATTTGTGCTAACGAATAAATTATGATTGATATAAAAAATTCTCCCAGCAAAAATACAACAAAAAGTTCACTACGCCAACATACACCTTTGGGCAAATGCTTGCTTTGTAAGAACCGGTTACATCCTAACAAAATGTCAGCTCCGTCCATAGCCATTGCTGTCCCTCCCACAGGGAGAACTTCCATACATGCTCCATCCAATAGCTCTTACTCATTTTCGTGAGGTCAAGCACTTTTTAAGAGTTTGATAGCTGACTTACCCATACAGACACACGTTTGTTTCGCGGATTTTAAGTCGGAAATTGAACGTCCTGGTAAATTTCGTCAGGGATTCTGACATCGCTGTTCTACCAAACGTAATGTTTTATGTACTAACGACAATCCTTAATATGCGTAGTATTTACATTAGCCGAGGCAATGTAGTTACGGTTCGAGTGGAAAGCAGTCAGCGCGACTGCATTTCCCAGGTGAAGGGCAGGTACGTCGTGATTCTTTGGGCGGAGCTCACCTTTCATCTTAGCTTATAACCGAGTATACTTCTATAGCAACATATCTGGCGGTGCGAGAGTTAGATGGTTGAAATCTCATTTAAGAGATTTCAGGAGCAGGAGCTGCTCAAATCGACCATCTGAAATCGACGAGCGGTGAGGGCGACAAATCAAAGACGCGAAGGAGAACAACCTTTCTACGGGAGCAGATGAGCAGGTAGGCGTGTTATACCTAATGAATGCCGCCTTCAGGCATTGGTAGGACTGTACCATCGAGATATCATGTCGGGTGTCGCGAAGATAATTTAGAAATGCAAGTTTTGCCTCTGCTTCTTGATAACCCGGCTCTACTGCGCACTCGCCTTGTTCAAAAGAGAAGAACTCGTCCGATGCGTTAGTTGCTGAAGTGGAAGGGTGCGGAGAAGCTCCAGCAATGTCACTCGCCGTCGCCAACGACTCAAGGACGGCTTTCTCTGCGAGTTGCTGGACATGACTGTAATTCTCCGGATGCGCTCCCGACAACCAGCGCAGCTTAAAATACGGATGGAGAACAGCCGCAATGACTGCGTCTTCTGCACCGAGTTTAACTTGGAGGAAGTCGTCCAACCTACGCAGAAACCCATCCATGACTGCCAGCAAAAGTGCCTTGCAGTACGCGTATTTCATGCACGCTTTTTCTTCGAGCCTTGATCTAATTGTAAAAAAGGTTGGAACAAGCTTGCCGTAGAAACAGTCGGACTGTGCTTGTAGCCAACTAAGTGCGGATGCGATCGTCTGAAGGACGTCGCAATACTCTGTCATAAATGAAAAGTCTCTCTCCTGAAATATCTGTAACTTCAGCTTATTACAACATTCTCGAAGTTTCGCTTTCGAAGTAAGCAACGCTTGTATGCTGTCATATAGCGAATTCCAGCGCGTAGCACAAGGTGTTTTAAGAGAGTGGCCCAAAATAGAAACAATAATTTCCCATGAATGTGGTGTACGGGAGCAATTCCACAAAGCAGTGCATGCCTTTGCTCTTTTGGCATCAGTGGTGGCAACAAGGCTCAGCGTGTGGCATGCGCATCTGATTTGACGGGGCAAAATGATTTGTGCAGCGCATATATCGTCCATCGTCGTTGTCGACTCGAAAGCAATGTCCACATCGTCGTCAGCGTCTAAAAGTGTAAAATTTAAAAAAAAAAGAAAAAAGAAAGGAATTTCATGTTAACAAACCAAATTCGCAGCTTCAGAATGAGTTCTCTTAAAAGTTACCTCACTTTAAATCGCATCAACGCACGTGTTTACAGTCCATATTATATATAGGAGCAATGTTATGCAGTTTGTGGCACATATACTATGATAATTCAACCAATGCCATGCCTGTGCCGACTTTACCTTCGTCGCTGTTTTCTAGGCAGACGCCAAATTCCTTGAACGCCTCAGCAAAGTTGCTGGCGTTGTCAGTGACCGTGGCCACTATCTTCTGCAGGGGTATGCCATATGTCTCCCTAATTTCCTCTAAAATGTCGGCCACTCTGTCGTACGTGTGACTCCCCGGGAATCTTCTGCAGGCCAGTGCGAGGGACTTCCGACAAAGCGAGTCAGCATCGATCTAAACCGAGCGACAAAATTATTGCTTATTTACAAAAGTCTCGCAAAATCACTCCGATATTGAAAACTCGAAGACACCCACCCAATGAACGGTCACGCCCATGAAGCTGCGGTGAGGCGTGGACCAGACGTCAGCAGTGGTTGCTACGTAGTTCTGCGCTGAAAGCTGCGCGCGAACGTAGGAAGTCATCTTTGCCCAATCCTCATCAATTCTTCGGCATAACGTTCGCCGCGACATCACAGTGTACCCTAGACGTAAACCTGAAAATTTCAGCACGTCAGTGCAGATCTGGAACGTTTTGGCATGAATTATGTAGTTTAGAATGCAGGCTGACCACACCTGTGACAAGCGCAACGAAGCCTGGCTCTTCGACGGTAGACAATGGATGCAAACCATTTATGATAAACTTGACAATCAGGTCCTCGACACTCGCATCACTTGTGCGTCCCCGAGAAGTCTCGAACAACTTTGTTTGGCGTGTCGTGTCAGAAACAGATGATGATTTGGGAGGACGTTTTTTCGAGCTGTTTTTGTACATTTCGAATCGATCGGCTTCTATTGGATGCACACGCTGAGAGAAATGCGTGAAAAATAGCGTCTTCACAGTATAGAACACGCGGCGGCACGCAATAGAAACATTTATATATTGGCATGTTTGCGCACACAAGGAATCCGAAAAAAGAAAATAAACGCAAAACACATTTACGAACGCGTTGAACGGTGGACGTTTCCTATGATACAGAAAACGAGGGAATTTGACTCAGTCATTCATTCGCCATTTTATGTTAAAGTAAGGCTCATAGAAAAAGACGCCAATTTCAGCAATGCAATTACGTGCGCAGTAAAGCCAACAAGACGACAACGATGAAGGCAAGGCAACGTAGCAGGTGGCGTCAGGGTAAAATGACGGTAACGTTGACGGTAGCCCGACGGCGATAGTGAATACGACGCAACAGCGATGGCGATAAAACAAAGACATCACCACAGCGCTTCGTGGACTGACGTATAACAAAGCGCGCACGTGGTAACCTCAAAATTATGTACGAGTACGTAGAACGTATAGTGGGAGTCCTTACAGGCAATCATTAATTAACGTAAGGAAACGAACAGTCCTCAGCGCCTCCGATTTTTTTTCTTCATTTGTTTAGGTTACCCAGCAGCGCTTCTTTAGCCTATTTATACAGTTTCGTTACCGCTCCAACCACAACCACGCAGGTACTTTGCGACCACGGAAGTCATATTCAAACCTGTACATTGTGCGATACGCATTTCACTGCAGGTCGCGAAAAACCAGCTTGAACAGCAATGACAAAAGAGTTCGCACAGTTATAAAAGTGCACGCACCTTCAGATGAAGCTTGTAGTTCGATGTGGAGCTATACGCACCGCTGATCACAGACTTGCAAAAAGCGCATCTTGCTTTAACCTTGTCTCCATCCGAAGAAGAAACAGAAAAGTACGTGCCGTCCAAGATAGCATGCCGGCCATCGTTATCCATGTTGAGTTTTGCAAAAGAAATCTGCAGAAAACAGCTTCCTGGGTGCCGAAGACAAGACCAACTTTTCGATCGCCCGAAGCAGTACGGAGTACTAGAATACGTAACATTGAGATGCTCATTTGTGCTTTCTTGTAATCCCATGAGAGGGCGTTATGTCACTGTGGCAGCTAAGCAAGCTAGACGCAGCGCAATTTCTCCTCAATCGGTCTCCTTCACCTCCTCTCCTCACCGCCCGCGCTTTCCCCAATTGCGTCGCGCGCTTCGCAGTTTGTTCGTTTACACCGCGGATCAGCGTTATAAGCTTAGTGGCGGCAGTACCTGCTTGAGCAGCGGACTTCTGTCAGTATTTCTAGTGTCGCGCGGTGATGTTCCGACATCAGTATCTTGTATCATAAGATACTCGATACATTCTTCAATGTATCGAAAATACAGATACTGATACACGTCTTTCAAGATGTATCGCGATACAGATACAAGATACTCAAAGAGTATCTAAAATAGTATTTAAGATACATGTATCTTCGATACTGCCCAGCACTGCTTACACCTCAGAAATAACCCTTCTAACGGCAACTGTAAACGTGTCTAAACGAAAAGAAAATGATTTTTGTTGTGCTTTGCCAGACGATTAATACCAGCCCCTGAGTAACTGTTGCACTCATTTATCGGTTTCGTTTTTGAACGTGTTTTCCGACAGTACCCTTTTCTGAAGAAGCTGTGCTTTTCGCATCCACGTTAGTGGTTTAATCTAAAGCAAACAGGGCCGTAGTCTCAAAGCAAGAAAGTTTGTCGTTGTTCATTACCCAGTTGATGGGGACGGGCGATTTGGTTTTGCTCTCTGTATATATTCTATCCACAAAAATACGTACCTGTTAGTCACCTTAGACTACTTTTGTCTAGGCACCAGTGACACAGCTCAGAGATGTCGTCGTGTGCGAACGTTGGGAAGAAAATGGAGATGGCAACAGAAATGCTTCCCGATCCTTCTCCGAAGCTCAACCGCACTGTTCATTGAAATCCGTGCATAGCTTGGTTGGAAAGGTTCAAAGAACGGGTTGTTTTTAAATGCGGAGCATTGCTTAGCGAACTTCGGCGAGTTTGAGCGTATCTATCTATCTAGCCGCCTACGATTTTGTGCTCTCCTGGCCGTTTTGCTAATCGGATGTTTACAAAGATTGGTATGCCGCATCATGACTACATGGCGAACACAAATGACAGGTCACAACATGAAAATCGTGACATGCATGTCATGAGCGGCATGATTTACATGCCATGGTCTTGGTGCTCTCCTGGCCGTTTCGCTAATGGGATGTATGCGAAAATTGCAAGCGAAACCAAATGGGTTGTCAGGTGATAGTTTTGTGGTCATACAGCACGCTTGAGCAAAAGGATCATCATTTGCTTGTCGACGACCATATCTACATTCTTTGAGCAGGGCGCATCGAAACGCAACCGACCACAAGAGACAAATTTTGTAGTGGCCGTGGTTGTCCTACATTGCTCAAGCAACGCGCCAGCAGGACGCCGCCGCATGCTAATCGCCGCTGCGGTTGAGGCGCTGAGACAGTACGGAGGCGCTAACTGCTGGCGCACATTAGCTCGGCAATCTGCTTCAGTCCATCGTTCCTAGATAACAGTACCAATGCGATGAACTTTTTGTTCGCCAATCGGTCCTTCGAATTTTAGGGGCGAAGCTCCTCTTAGTCTAACCTTGTCCTGCGTCAGGCGTCAGGCGTAACCAGCGTGCCGGGAGGCACGCGCTCGCCCTCGGCGCGTTCCTCCCGGCGTGTGCCTCTCTCTCTCTCACTCTTCCATCTGCTGTCTTGTGAGAGAGAGAAAGAGAGAGGGAGAGCGAAAGGCGCGCGTTGACTATGGAAACGCTCTTTCTTAGATGAACGCTCTACCAGCTCGCAAAGAAGGAGAACGCGTCCTCACCCGCGAGAGACAACGTTGGCGCAGGCAGCGTCCCCTAGCGAGTTTCTTGATTGAGAAATACCGACTGCTCGCGTTGGAGAACCGTTCACCGGCCACCCATATATATAATATATATATATATGCACTGGATCGTGACTTGCAGTGAAGTTCCGGTGGGAGATTTCACTTGTGCATAGTTGAACCATAAGGATTCGTAGCGCGCGCGTTAACTAAATTAACCCGGAACTCGACACGATCTACGATGAACCTCCCGAGCTTCGCCCACTCATCATCATTCACTCCGTAGATATGCTGTAATTTTTTTCTGGGAGCGCCTGCACGTGATGCGCAGTCCATTATTATGGATTTTTAACGAACGCTCGTGGTGCATGTACGCCTGGAGGGGGCAGTGTGCACGAAGCCTAAGTGTAATGGCGAGACTTAAGGATTAAAAGCTCCTGTATAATGAGAAAGTCAAAGATACCAGGCAAACGTACATGGACATTGTCTCGGTAGTGGCCAACAATGTGCTTAACAGGTATTGTATATTCGTAATTTAGGAGACCGCGCAGCTTCTTTCAGACGCTTTAATTTTCCATACTTACGATGTGCAAAGGCTGGCGGCCGATCATAGGTGAAGTAAATGGACGGTCGTCTGGGCGCTTGAGTGCAAAGGATGTCTGTACGCAGGCTCAATGTGCTGAATGTAGCGTAAGTATTAGGGCTAGGGGCACTATAAGTATATTCGAGGAAGGAGCTGGAACCAGGGAATCGTGGTTTTGCGCATATAGCGAAGTGATCAATAGAGGCTGTCCTTACTGCCAGTTCACAATAGCCGTAACTTGCCCATTAAAGCTCTCCGATCAGGTTTAAACTAGGGCGATTACATGAGATTGGATATGCACGTCTCCTGGGTATCTTTTGTCAAATTAGCCTCCTTAGGCGCTGCTTCCATGAGGCTTGCTAGGCGCGCCAGGAGCGCTTTTATAATAATTAAACGTCAAAGCGCGCATGCGCAGTTCACAGTGTACTGTTAACACACGGGCAAGTGACGTGTAAGTGTGACGTTTGCAGGAGTGCGCTGCAAACCGGGGAACCGTTAGCTTTCCAGGATTCGGCAGCCCCCATTCATCTCACCCGCTAGCACAAATAACCTATGTGAATACAGTAGTGTTTAACATAACCCATCAGTGCAAAATTATTCTGCCGTCAAGAACTAGAACTTTCTAATTACGCCCCGTTCAAGCTGACATACAACCAGCAGACACTGACGTGAGGACGCTCAACATACGCGAAATGTGCACCTCATATTTTGCGGAAGATGCAAAAGAAGGCGCATAAAAGCACAGCCATATGTTGTCTGACACAAGGGGGCCTTAAGACATATTCATTTTGGATTCTGTTCTTCTTTATTTTACTTTTGCCTTTGTGCTTCTTCCTTAAAAATCCTACTGAATATATATTTTTGCTTGTTTTTCAGTTTCCAAAAGTCCTACTGAATATGTATTTGTGTTCTTTTCAGCTTCCGTTTTGGAAGTCCACATCTTGCACGAACGTTGCCGGTAAGACATTGAATATTTGACACATGTTCCCAATTTCCGTGACAAACAGTGAACGCACTATGGCGCATCTAAATGGCCAGATATTTTTTATTCTGGAAATGTTACTATATTTCAGCCCCTTTCATTTCGACAACGAAGTCAATGGCGACACGTATTAATACCACGCTTTCTTGGATATAATAGGAATTATATAACTATTGCTCTTAAAGATCGCGACCGGAGAATCTTGTTAGACTTTCGGCACATCAGGGTTTTGCACATAAGTCGTCATCATCATCATCATCCTGTCTACGCCCACTGCAGGGTAAAGGCCTCTCCCATAGATCTCGAGTTATCCCGGTTCTCTGCTAACTGGGACCAATTATCTCCGCAACCTTCCTGATCTCATCTGCCCACCTAAATTTCTGCCGCCCCCTGCCACGCTTGCCTTCTCTAGGAATCCACTCTGCTACCCTTAATGACCAACGGTTGTCTTGTCATCGCATTACATGGCCCGCCCACGCCCATTTCTTCTCGTTAATTTCTATTAATATGTCCCTAACACACGTTTGTTCCCTAACCAACACGGCTCTCTTCTTGTCCCTTAAGGTTACACCTACAATTTTCCGTTCCATATCTCGCTGCGTCGTCCTCAATTTAAGCTGAACCCTCATAGTTAACCTCCAAGTTTCTTTACATAACTATCTGTTTTCAAATACAGTTTCAAATCGCTTGCGCTTTAAGCAAGTGCCGTCTAGGTCACTTTACCTCTCTCAGTCTCAAAGATAGGTTCATGCACCGCCATTATTTGATCAACTCGAAGTAAACAAATAAGGCATTGCAGAAGATCTCTCCACGATGATATCAGCCAATGGTAGTTCTCAATTAAGTGATGCAGTCGGTGTCCCCAGTGACGTAATTTGCTTATAGATAGGTTTTCTGGACTAAGAGAGCGAAGAAATAAAGCTCCGCTCTGAACTCTGGCGAAGAAGAAAAAAAGACTTACTTGTTAGTTTTTCGTCAAAAATTGATTGACCTAGATTCCTGCTTCTATTCAAATAAATATGGCTAATTGTTCAAGTCTTCTAACTTTTACTTTTGTTCTCACCGAACCTTCATGCAACTGTGGCACAAAAATTCTCAGTTTAAATTAGGAAGACTATACAGTCTAGCACGAGCAAAAATGGCTAAATATGGTGCATTAAACCTCGTACTTCGTTATTACAAGTGTGAGGCTCAACCACAGCATATTTGTCTTCTTTTTCTTTCTACATGTTTTGCTAATGGAAGCTGAAGCAGCCTTTATATGCGTACTTTACTTCGACAGCTTACAAGCCTGTCTTATTGGTATCGGCGATATTGCCTTTTCTTTACGTTCCATATTTCCATTGCAAGTACTCAAGTGACGCTTTATAGCCGGCTGTATGCGTTAAACGTCTCGCTTCTTTCACCTTTTCCTTAATTTCGCAAAAATATTTTTTCACTGAACGTCTTCCTTTTATGACTGCATGCAGGCTATAGGATGTTCTTCGTTAATTAGGCGCGCGGCAAACTGTCACTCGTTTGAGATTGCGAGTCCTTCGCCTTTGCAAATACGGCCATGTATACTCCGGCTTGAAGACCTCGAGTGAAATACTTCGCTCGTTAACGAAATTTCGGGGGACGACGCCGCCCGACGCTTTGAGTGTACGAACTTCGCCGAGAGAGATGCTTCGCACAAGTCAGGGCGGTGCCTCTTGGCTGGCTTCCTTCACATGGTATCACGTTTCCGGCCAACCATAAACGATACAGTCCGGATGTAAGCTCGCCGGAAACATCCCAAAGTACTTCCTGTTCGGAGCGCCGTCGTCCATCGTCTGTCGCCATCGCCGAGAACAGCATCGGCGTATTTGCGCAAGGTGTCTATTGATTAAACTTCGATCGACGTGCCGCCGGTGCCTCTTTCTTTCTCTTTCTCGCTTACACAGACGCACAGGCGTGCACTCACTTTAGCCTTTCCTGGATATATGACAGGTTCCGCAGAAAAATGCGGTGCTTGGATGACACACGTGAAGTAAGGCGCCATAGAGAAATCTTCTGAAACAGCACCAGAAAAGAGTGTCTTTCCATGTTGCTACCAGGGCAGGTAGGCAGGTTCATGCGTTGCGCAACATTCGCATCAATCTTATAAAGTGCAGGAGCAATTTTCAATTTTGACATTCTAGAGCCTAGACTTACGGTTTATTTACGCCTCATTTACGGCAACTCTTAAAGTTAAGAAGCTAAAAACGTCCAAACTTGCATGAATTCTCTGCCCATTTAACTGCGCTTTCTACAGTTTGATTTAGGTCAGAAAATCTGAGACGGAGCATCTACCACGTAACAGTGTGTTCACTTCAAAAATATTTTGCTCCATAGAAAGCAGGCGTGGTTGAATACTCGGTCTGTGGCTTCACCCTAAGAAACGTTGGCCATGGCAGAGGAGGCCGTTCGAACATATGCAAGTGAATTGACAAAGCCGGCGGATGTTTCTAAAGCCCCATATGTCTTATCAGACGGTTACTAAGAAAATAAACGTTGGCAGAAATGTACATTGCAAAAAAACGTGGTACAGAACATTCAAAAGTGAAGAACATATGATATCCTAAAAACGTCATTGGTTTCACCAGAGCCATGGCCGAGAAGCCAAAATTACCAACTACATGGCGACAGTGAGGGGTGGATGGCACGAAATGCACTTCTGAATAGTGTCACTCACATGGTATATACCAAAACTGAGAGAGTTCCAATGTCTGGCAAAAGTAAGCGAATGGTCTTGGCCTCCGTAGGATGAAATTACGCCATGATTGAAAATAATAAAATGCCGTGCGGCTCATAGCCGCATTGGATATGTGGGTATAGCGTTTTGAAGGTTAACCTTTAGAGCCTACACTCTTAACACGGTAACTTTTATCTCAAAGGCACACGAAAGTGTGAAAATATGCTCTTTTACTAAAGGTTAAAGTGCTTTGACTTTTATTAAAGGAGCAAATTTTCACGTTTCTGTGTACCTATAAAATAAAGCTTACCGTGCTAGAATGTATGCGAAGTTACTGTTGTTTTGCTAAAGGTTCCAAAGCCTTGGTTGGTGGGTTCGACTGGCAGATGTCTCAAGGAATGTTTAATTTTGCCGTACTGCGCAGTACAACATGCACAGGGCTTTTGTTTTTACGCGGGAAAGGGTTTGGTGCTGACCGGTGTTTTTCTTCATGGCTTACAAGAAGCTAAAAGAAATTTTCATTCGCTTGAGCTCTTGTTTGGCTCCTAATTTCATATTTCTTATATACAATAAGTCATGACAAGAAGCAAGGACCAGTTGGAAGGCGTGGTAGGCAGCTATTTCCACAGGTACAAAGCGTTCACACTCATGGCGTTGTCCAACGGGTCGCTCCTATTTGTTGTACCAGCCGTATAGCGGACCGCTGCTATAAAATGAGATGCATATCTATCTATCTATCTATCTATCTATCTATCTATCTATCTATCTATCTATCTATCTATCTATCTATCTATCTATCTATCTATCTATCTATCTATCTATCTATCTATCTATGTACCTACGTGCTGGATTAACCTTGGTGGCAAGACATAGCGATAGCTTCCAGAGAGATAGACGCAACTTTACTGCGTCCGGCAGTTATTGGGTTGGGCTGTTCCCCACCTAGATGTCGGCCATATCCCTTTAGACCCTGGTGGCGATCTAGAATTATTTTTAAATGTCCTTGGCACTATTTGACACTGCACCAGGACGCATTATTTTTCGTTGTTCGTTTCTCTGTTGCCCTATTCGTGAGGGTACTTATTCCCAAGTAAACTATATTGATGCGTTGGCTTTCATTCCTTCCGTATAAGGTCACATTACCATGCTGGAAAGCCATCGCTGATCTTGCTATAAAGCGCTACACGTCTACCTCAAGTGAGTAGAAACACTTAAGCTCCTGCGCAGCCTCGTGCCACCGCTGTTGTCCAAACGGTCTACTCTGGAGAACTTGGCCTTGGATTTAGGCAAGCACACTTTGTACCATTGAGAAGTCTCGCGTACGCGAATAGCTGCATCAGCTCTCTCATAGTAGGTGCAACTGCCGAAATCGTAACCGCACTTGTTTTAATCTTACAAGGAGTTCACGACAAAGTCGGCGTAAAATTTGTGTCATATTGCGACGAACACATCGAGTGTTTGCGGAACGTCTCTCAGCTATCGCCAGTGCGCGGAACCGGCGTTCCACCAGCGTCTCATCCACATCTCGTCCGCATCAGCATTGAGGCCTCGTCAACGTGTCACCGTTCCTTGGGGCATCTCAGATGATGGCGTCGCGGCCAATACGCCCTCCGCAGAAGGAGTAGTGCTTTGCGTTTACCGTTCCGGATGGAGTGGTCTTTGCGAATGAGATGATGTACTGTCTCGAAGAGACGACTGGTAGCGAAGGAGTGTTGTTTTTGTAGCATCTAGGCGCTCTAAGCTCTTTGTAGCAACCAGAATAGCATGAATGTTTCGTCATACAGAAGCGAAATTTTCAAGCGGAAGTGGTCGGTCCCGAGACGTATTTTGTGAGCGTCTACAGGCTCTAGCCATACGTCGCCAACGGCGCAGTGGTCGCCACACTCTGGTCATTCTGAAGTGTGTGTGGAATTACTTGACACTGCAGGGACGCCAGTCTACATTTCCTGGTACCTGAGTGGTGAAGATAGTAATTGTCAATCCTGCACCTAACTTCATTTCTATTCAACGACACCGCACCATGCAATGTACCACGGCATGCGTCGTGTCTGTGCGCGCTGCCATAAAGGTGGATTGGTCGCTGCTTGCGTAACGTCTTTCTGAAAAAGGTGCAGAGCGTTTGATTACGTGGTAGACGAGTGCGCCGAAAGCTGCCGAAGGTGCTGCGGGGACCCTCCGCTTAAAGAGTGTTTCAAGCGCAAGTCGTATGAAGCCGCTCAGAAGGGGCCCGCGATTTTTTGGCGCTAGCAGAAACTACTTCAAGCTCCACAAGTTCAGAAGAGCTAGCACGTACCTAAGCACTGCGGCCGCGAAACAAAACCACGCGAGCCAGGACGCCAGACCGCTGTGACGATGACAACTTGACCGATGTATTCACTGACTGGCAGTCGGAAGGCACTGCACCCGCTGTGCCAAATGCACCAGGCGACACAACCAGCGATGAACAAGTAGGTGTGGTGCAACCGCCTTATTCAGGTGCGACTTTAACGGAAACGCCGAGCCATTGATTGATTTGCGGTGTTTAACGTCCCTAAACCAGCTCTGATTATGAGAGACGCCGTAGTGGAGGAGTCCGGAAATTTCGACCACCTGGGGTTCTTTAACCTGCACCTACATTGCACAGCGCACGCGCCTCAACATTTCGCCTCCATCGAAATGCAGCCGCCGCGGCCGCGATTCGATCCCGCGACTTTCGCATGAGTGCCATAAACACTTAACCGCCGTGGCGAGCCGAAACGCCGAGCGAGTTGCTACCAGAAGATGGAAGCGAAAGCCATCACTACAATGACCCTTCGACAGCATCCGAAGTCCTGCGAGGATCAGTGAACGCTTCTCAAAATTTGCCATAGCACTCAGCGTAGACTCTCGCGTGGAACCAGAGAAGGTGGCAGACGCAGTGCCCTCGGCTTGTGGTCGTCCAACCCGTTTGCTATACAACAGCGTTCATGCATATTCTACTCTGAGTTGCTGGGGTGCCACGTCGGGACGAGTGTTTTCTCCCTGGATAAGTGCATGGCTATGCCATGGTGATGATTGTGGTTCGGTTAGGGAAAGGACGCCAATTTTGTCAGCCCATGTCGGGAGCATAGAGATGCGTCCGTGGGGGCAGGAGAGAGAGATTGAAAAAGAAAAGAAAGTAGAAAAAATTACTTCATCTCCCGCTAAAGGGCACCATGTGTGCATGCGAAGCAGCGGGGATATGGTTAGCTAGAGCGGGAGATGGCGTAATTTTATTGAGAGGACAAATGAGAATGTATAAGAGAGAGAACGCGGTCTTTGCGTGATGGCCCGAGCTCTCATAGCGGCGCTGCTAGAGTGTTCTAGCGCTGCGCAGGAGAGAGCATGAGGCGCACGCGCTCCGTCATTTTCGTACCGCGGAACTACCGTGGCGCTCCGAGCGGAGTATGCAGCTGTCGCACCACCTGTCGTGCGCGCCGCTTCTTAGAGGATTCCTAGAGGAAAGGGTAAGCGTAGGAGAGTAGAGAGAGGGGGAGGGACGCACATGCGCAGTGGGGTTGGACGCCGCGGGAGGGACACAGCGCCGCCATAAGATGCTTTGCATCTAAAAAAACCGTACTGGAGCATTCCGGAAATTTTGACCACATGGGTTTCTTTAACGGGCACTGACAACACACAGAGGGGACTTATTAGTAGAGTTCGCCGAGCGGAATAATCTGCGAATCATGAACACGTTCTTCCGTAAACGGGAGAATCGGAAGTGGACGTGGAAAAGCCCGAATAGCGAGCATAAAAATGAAATAGACTTCATACTATGCGAGAACCTTGGCGTCGTGCAGAATGTGGAAGTGCTGGGGAGTTAGGTGCAGTGACCACAGGATGGTGAGATCTCGAATTGGGCTAGACTTGAGGAGGGACCGCAATAAGCCAGTACGAAAGACGTCGATCAATGAGCTAACTGTAAGACGGAAAGTCGAAGAATTTCATATAGCGCTGCAGAACAGATATTCCGCTCTAACAGACCAAGCAGACAATTGCGTTCAGGAAGTCAACGATAATCTCACGCGGATTGTCACGGAATGTGCAATAGAAGTGGGAGGTAAGATCGTAGAGAGATTATTAGCAAACTTTCCTAGGAGACGAAAGACTTGATTAGAAAGCGGAAAGGCTGGAAAGGCATGACAGTATCAAATGCAATTGACAGAATAGAACTAGTGGAGCTTTTGAAGCTAATCAATAAGCGTAGGACAGCCGACATACGAAAGTATAATATGGAGCGGATTGAGCATGCTCTAAAGAACGGAAGGAGCCTGAAAGCGACGAAGAAACGTCTAGGCATAGGCAGAAATCAGATGTATGAATTACGAGACAGGCAAGGCAATGTGATCACAAATAGGGATGACATAGTGATAATAGGCGAGGAGTTTTACAGAAATCTCTACAGTAGTCGTGATAACCAGAATAGTGAACGGGGAAGCAGTTTAGAAGAGGCTGACATTCCACCAGTAGTGACAGAGGAAGTAATGAAAGCTTTGAAAGAGATGCAAGCGGGAAAGGCACCCGGTGAGGATCAGATAACAGCAGAACTGTTAAAGGATGGTGGGCAGATTACACTGGAAAAACTGGCAAGCCTGTATACGCAGCAGTGCCTAATGACTGCGAGCATACCGGAATCTTGGAAGAATGCTAACATCATCCTAATCCATAAGAAAGGCGACACAAAGGACTTGAAAAATTACAGGCCGATTAGCTTACTGTCAGTTGTTTACAAGTTATTTAACAAGGTAATCACTAACAGAATTAGTGCCACCTTAGATTTCAGTCAACCTAAGGAACAAGCAGGGTTACGTAAAGGCTACTCAACAGTAGACCATATTCACACTATCAATCAGGTGATAGAGAAATGCGCGGAGTATAATCAACCCCTATATATAGCCTTCATAGATTACGAGAAGGCATTTCACTCAGTCGATACCTCAGCAGTCATGCAGGCATTGCGGAATCAGGTCGTAGACGAGCACTACGTAAGACTACTGGAACACATCTACAACGGCTCCACAGCCACCATAGTCCTCCATAAGGAGAGCAGCAAGATACCTATAAGGAAGGGCGTAAGACAAGATGACACAATCTCTCTAATGTTATTCACAGCATGTTTACAAGAAGTATTTATAACGCTGGATTGGGAACAGGTGGGTGTAAGGGTTAATGGGGAATACCTCAGTAACCTCCGATTTGCTGATGACATTGCCTTGCTAAGTAACTCGGGAGATGAATTACAAAGCATGTTTACTCGCCTTAACAGGCAAAGTATAACAGTGGGCCTGAAAATTAATATGCAGAAAACTAAAGTAATGTTCAATAGCCTTGGTCGAGTACAGCGATTTCAGATAGCTGGCGAGGCATTGGAAGTAGTAAGTGAATATGTCTACTTAGGCCAGGTAGTAGCCCCTGATCCGAATCATGAGGCTGAGGTAATTAGGAGGATTAGAATGGGGTGGAGTGCATTCGGCAAGCATTCTGAGATAATGAATGGCAGCTTACCACTGTCTCTGAAGAGGAAAGTGTATAACAGCTGCATCTTACCGGTACTCACCTACGGGGCAGAAACTTGGAGGCTAACTAAGAGGGTTCAGCTTAAATTGAGGACGACGCAGCGAGCTATGGAACGGAAAATGGTAGGTGTAACCTTAAGGGACAAGAAGAGAGCGGTTTGGGTTAGGGAAAAAACGCGTGTTAGGGACATACTAATAGAAATTCATCATCATCACCACCATCACCATCAGCCTGTTTAGGTCCACTGCAGGACGAAGGCCTCTCCCAACGATTTCCCCTCCACCCTATCCTGAGCGAGTTGGTTCCACTTTATGCCCGCAAACTTTTTAATTTCATCGCTCCATCTAACCTTCTGCCTGCCTCTGTTGCGTTTTCCCTCTCTTGGTATCCATTCCGTCGCTCTTACAGTCCATCTGTTATCTTTCCTCCTCATGACATGTCCTTCCCAGGTCCACTTCTTTCTTTTAATTGATATAATAATATCGGCTACTCCTGTCTGTTCTCTGATCCATTCTGCTCGTTTTTTATCTCTTAGCGTTACCCCTATCATTTTTCTTTCCATTGCACGTTGTGCGCTCCTTAGTTTCATCTCTAGTTTTTTCGTTATCCTCCACGTTTCTGCCCCGTACGTTATTACAGGGAGAATGCAGTGATTGAACACTTTTCGCTTTAGTGAGAGCGGTAAGTTTCCAGTCATGATTTCGTAATTCCTTCCGAATGCGCTCCAGCCCATCCTTATTCTACGGAGAATTTCTTTTTCATGGTTAGGAGTTCCTGCTATTAACTGTCCCAGGTATACGTATTCGCTTACACATTGTAAGGGTTCATTGTCGATTTTAAATTCATGTTCCTTAGCTAGGCTATTGAGCATCACTTTGGTCTTTTGCCTATTCATTTTTAACCCAATTTTAATACTTTCCTTGTTTAGGTCATCAATCATGTTTTGTAGTTCGTCTCCATCATTGCTAAAGGGTACAATGTCGTCTAGAAATCTTAAATTGTTGAGATATTCTCCATCTATTCGAATTCCCTTGTCTTCCCAGTCTAGACGTTTAAAGATTTCCTCTAAACATGCAGTGAATAGCATCGGGGATATCGTATCTCCCTGTCTCACACCTCTCCCGATCGGGATTTCTCTGCTTTTCTCATGTAGGAGTAGTGTGGCTGTGCAACGTATGCGCCAGGTACCCCTTGTCATCGTAGAGCTTCTAGAACTGCTTGTATTTCTATTGAGTCAAATGCTTTCTCGTAGTCGATAAACGCCATATAAGGAGGTTTGTTATATTCGGCGTACTTCTCAATTACAAGGTTGATAGCGTGGCTGTGGTCCATTGTCGAGTAACCTTTCCTAAAACCAGCTTGTTCTCTCGGTTGGTTGAAGTCGAGGGTTTCTCTTATCCTCGTAGAAATTACTTTTGTAAATAGCTTGTATATTACTGGGGGTAGGCTAATTGGTCTGTAATTCTTTGACTCCTTTATGTCACCTTTCTTGTGGATAAGGATTATGTTAGCATTTTTCCAGCTGCGCGGTACACTACATGTCCTGATACATTTCGTGAAAAGCGATGCAAGTTTTTCAAGTACAATATCTCCTCCGTCTTTGACCACATGGAAGGTTTTCAATAATCTCTTTTACCCCAACTTCTACAACGTTCGGGCTGCGCACGGAATGCGGCGCGCGAAAACATACGTAATTAGCTACAACGGCGCAGTTAAAACCGCTCGCTAAAACACGATTTTCCACGCGCGTCCATCTACCTGTCAGAGCAATTTTAATAACCATGACGTCCTGGATGCCGCGATCAGCAAAACTAGAACATCGCGGACATTTTGAGACCAAATACTGTACGCAATAGTAATTCGGATAGAAATTATCGCCAATGAAAGGCCTTGAAAGAATGTACGTTTAACGATGCGGAGGCGCTGAAACCTGGGCCGCCACGGGTCACAGGTTCGACGCCCCCCCCCCCCCCCTTTTTTTTCTTTTCCTTTTTTTTTGCCGGTTTATTATTATACTGCTTAAAATCACGTCGGCAGGG
Organism: Hyalomma asiaticum; assembly: GCA_013339685.2. Classification (NCBI taxonomy): domain Eukaryota; kingdom Metazoa; phylum Arthropoda; class Arachnida; order Ixodida; family Ixodidae; genus Hyalomma; species Hyalomma asiaticum. The sequence continues at coordinate 70,052,549 of CM023487.1, read as the reverse complement.
GGCCTGGCGGCGGTTGGGTACCTGAAATGCTTTCAGTCGTTCAACTGCCGTTTACAACTCACTCCTACACCAGAACAGGAATTGCCTCCCTGGTGAAGTACTTGGCCACCACCTCCCACACGATGTCTACAATTAAACCCTCGCCCTCAGTGTCCAGCAGCTGCAGAACATGTCCATGGCGGCGGTCAGCTCTGTGAAGCAGCAGAGGGCAGTAATAATCACTGGACCCGGACAGGCCGCCACTGGAAACTAAACATTGGAACGTTCAATGCAAGATCCCTCTCCAGCGAAGCTAGATTAGCGGAACTACTCGAGGAACTAGAAGGAGTTAGATGGGACGACATTGGCGTTAGCGAAGTTAGGAGAGCAGGTGAAGCTTACATAGTCTTAAACAATGGACATGTCCTCTGCTATAGAGGATTACCCGAGAAGAGAGAATATGGCGTTGCGTTCCTAATTCACAAAGATATAGCAGGTAATGTAGATGAATTCTACAGCATTAACGAAAGGGTAGCATGCGTCGTAGTAAAACTAAATAAGCGGTATAAACTTAAGATAATCCAGGGATATGCGCCAACAACTAGCTACGACGACGAACAAGTGGAGCAGTTCTACGAGGATATCGAATTAGCAATAACGAAAGTACGCACACAATACACAGTAGTCATGATAGATTTCAACGCCAAAGTAGGGACAAAGCAAAGTGGAGAGCAGGCGATTGGCAACTACGGCGTCGGCTGTAGAAATTACCGTGGGGATATGCTCGTACAATTTGCCGAAATAAACCGACTCCGAATAATGAACACGTTTCTCAAGAAACACAAGAATAGGAAGTGGACGTGGAAAAGCCCTAACGGGGAAACAAAGAATGAAATCGACTTTATAATGTGCGAACAACCAGGTATAATTCAAGACACAGAAGTAGTGGGGAAGATAAAATGCAGCGATCACAGATTAGTAAGAGCAAAGATTCTACTTAACCTAAAGAAAACAAGAACTAAATTAGTTACTAGAAAAATATGTAATCTAGAGGTAATCAGAACGAAGAATTTAAAGTCGCCCTAAGCAACAAGTTCGAGGCCTTAGGCGAAAATGGTGACGATGTAGAAGAAACAAACAAAACTTTAACGAAAACAATCCTTGAAACAGCGATAGAATTCGGGGGCAAAACAGCAAAGCAAACAACAAATAAGTTATCCCAATCTACCAAGGACTTAATAAAGAAACGCCAAAAAATGAAAGTAACTTCATCAAAAGGTAAGATAGAATTTGCAGAACTATCAAAGTTGATCAGTAAAGCCAGGCAAAGAGATGTAAGAAACTTTAACATGAGAGAAATAGAGAAAGCAGTAGAAAAAGGCACCAGCATTAAATCGGTCAAAAAGAAACTGCACTTAGAACAAAACAAAATGCATGCGCTAAAAGATAAAGAAGGTAACGTTATCAACAGTTTCAACGAAATTGTAAAGGTAGCAGAAGATTTCTACTCGGAACTGTACAGCTCCCAGACAGACCATACAACATTAATAGAAATAGAAGCAGAGGAGGACACCGAAATTCCATGTATAACCGCTGACGAAGTCAAAAAAGCTGCCAAAGGCATGTCCCGCGGTAAAGCAGCTGGTGAAGATGGTATAACAGCCGACTTAATAGAAATTAAGAAGAAGAAATGGGCCTGGGCGGGCCATGTAATGCGAAGACAACCGTTGGTCATTAAGGGTAACAGAGTGGATTCCTAGAGAAGGCAAGCGTAGCAGGGGGCGGCAGAAAGTAGGGCATATGAGATCAGGAATTTTGCGGGGATAAATTGGCCCCAGTTAGCACAGGACAGGGATAATTGGAGATCCATGGGAGAAGCCTTTGCCCTGCAGTGGGCGTATACAGGATGATGATGATGATGATGATGATGACGACGACAACACACAGTAAACGGGCCTCTGGCACTTTCGCCTCCAGTGATAATGCAAGCACCGCGGCCGGGATAATAGATAGCTATGCGGGACGCTGAGTAGCGGACAATCGGCGCACACTGTCTCGGCTTCCTTTTAAGGGCAAAGCTCCTTACGCTGTGGCTCAGTCCCTCCATCGTTGTTCGTCGTAGCCACCCCCGGCTGCTTCTCACAATGTTCACTAGATGGCGCTGCGCTGTGACAGTACGTGAAATGATCACTAGATGGCGTCGAGACGCGCGCTGCGTGTGGGGGTTAGTGTGATAGGAGAGTGCCAGATGGGGGTGAGCGCCATAAACGGCGCTCGCTCTTTGCGGGCTTCCTCTTTCGATGCTGCGCCATGAACATCGAAGCCAAGGCGGCGGAGCGGAGCGCACGGAAAGCGGCTGCAGCGCGCGCTCGCCGACAGGACCCGGCGGTGAGAGCCCGCGAAGCCGAAGCTGCACGGAGACGCCGCGAAGCGGATCCCGAGCTCAGAGCCCGCGAAGTAGAAGCTGTACGGAGCCGCTGCGAAGCGGATCCCGAGGTGAGAGCCCGCGAAGCCGTAGCTGCACGGAGACGCCGAGAAGAGGATCCCGAGGTGAGAGCCCGCAAAGCCGAAGCTCCACTGAGACGCCGAGAAGAGGATCCAGAAACGGTCAGAGCTCGAGAAGCGGGGAGGAAACGCGCGCACAGGCAGGCGGATCCCGAGGAACTACAATTCGAGGAACATGCATAGACCTAGTATTTGCAAATTTTCCGCTGCAACCCATACAGGAACCGCTCTCCCTTCATTTCACGGACCATAAAGCCGTGATAATGAAGGGACAACGCAAGCCACGGATCGTCTAACCAGGAACAAAACACGAAGAAAATAAAAGTTGATTTGTATATATACACACACTGTTTCTCACGTCTTTCGTGATGTACTGGGGGAATTGCACGGAAGATTCACAGTTTTCCGATGATTCCCTCCGGAGCTTCGCCCACTCATCATCATTCACCCCGTGGATATGCTGTGAATTTTTTGTTCTTGTTGCACGTGCAGCACGTGCGCCCGCCAGCCGCAGTTTTGCCAGAGCAGAAGTGGGCTGAGATCATGTGCGCACGAGAAGCAGCGCTCGTGCGAACAACGCATATTGGGCATTGCATAGAAGAAGGGCATGCGCATTCTTGGAGACCTGAACTGATGAGTTCTTTTTTTCATTATGCTCGTTCTCATGATGTGCTCCACTGCTTCGCTGTTAAAACTGAGCGCAGCGCGGATATTGTACAGAACTACGCGGGATCCAGAAGATCTTCAGGCATCCCGCCGCTACAAATTCGCTGGTCATCCAGCTTTGCATACTAGGATGAGTGCTTTCTTATTCTGTCTCCATGTGTATTCAGGCAAAATGTCATGCAGAGCTGAGAACTTGAGCACGTTTGCTCAACCGTACGCTACTTCAAGCACGTTCTCGATATTGTTAGTGAACGTATCTGGGATCATTTTCAGTCGATAGCAGGTACACCTGCTTGTCGTTCACCGTTCTGATAATCTAATTCCGATTTTCATAAAAACAGGCAGGAATATGAGCAGATGTTGATGTGGCCACTTTCGTAAAACAAATGCAACATATTATTTTCATGTCAAACCAATATTTATTATCTTTCAATATTTGAAGGACTTCTCATGCCGTATGCGATGCAAACTAGCAGCGAGTATTTTCTTACGCAGTGAAAGCTCTCCCCCAGAGACGAGCGCTATAGTGTTTAGTTTGGTAGGCATATTTTGAGACAAGTTTGACCTACAACGATTTCCGAAGAATCATTCAAAGGACGAACTATTATGCGGGTTTAAAATAAGGTCATTATTTCGAAACAAAGCGGAATCATCAATCCACACGCCATGAGGTGTTTTTGGTTCCGCCTATTCTTTAACGAAGAGGTAGATAGCCCCCGCGCAGCAACTCCTCAAGCACGCATTTTGCTACAGCGTGAAGTTCGCAGGTGAAATTACGCTTTCTTTTGCGCTGTTATAAATATGTAGGTGTGGTGTTCAGGCATAAGTAATAATATGCAAACGGTATAAATTTTAATACTGCTCGTGTAAGAATAGAGTTATAGAATTATAGAATTGGGAAGCGCTGACGCTATCGCATCAAGGCTTTGTATCCGCAATGGTGGATGCACTCATCTATGCTCTCGTAGCCACCGTGCAGGCAAATGCGAACACGGCGGCAGCGTTTCGAGCGAGAGTCGAATCTCGCAGTCACCCTCTTGAGTTCGTCGCGGCACTCGAACGTCGGCTCGGTGGCCTTGCAGGGACTGTGATGGCCGGTGTTGCCCTTGCCTGCATCATTAGGAGAATTTGTATGAATGTGGTGGTATTACGTCAATGGCTTATATATATATATATATATATATATATATATATATATATATATATATATTATATCAGAAAGCTATTACTCCCTATCGGGATAAATGTACGATCAGAAAGTCACAGTGCCAACCATAGTATATATGCTGACGTTTCGGCTGCGTGAAACAGGCTGGTCTCTAGCCGAAGCGTCCGAATAAATACTAAATAATATGTTTGTCAGCGTGTCTGTCCGACCATATATATATATATATATATATATATATATATTTATATATATATATATATATTTATATATATATATAATAATGAGCTATTGCCACTGTCCTCTCGCAATACAACATGCGCCACACCAACGAATATACGTTGCACTTGCTTCCTTAGCGCTTTTTTCCAGTAGTCCGAGTATGATTTTTCTGTGAAGCAGATGCTTTCCACGGCCGTGCTCTTCAAAGAAACAAAAAAAGAGCACAAGGAAAGCAAAGGTGCCGCAGAAGCTCTTGTGAATTTATGCACTTTGTCGATGCCCCGCTAGGGGCTGGTTTATGCTTATAAAAAGGGCGCAAGAACGTCATTGAAAGAAAGGATTGATAGCCATCAAAAAGGATGTGTAACTACACTTTGATGAGCCCGTCGGCTCAAGCATCTAAATAAAAAAATAAACACGAATTCGCGTCGTCATGGTGACAGTGAGCTGCGGAGGTTCTGGCGTGGAATTCTGAAAAGTAATTTAATCTACGTTTGCTATTATAATGTCGAAGTTATGATGGCAAAATCATCATAGTAATACTTCTCAAGGGCTCATTATCTCTCTTCGTTTCAATTTACGGTGCCATTTTACAGCCTCTTCGCGACATTTTGCATTTATTTCGTGATTTGGAGGTATTGGTGGTATTCTGTGGATACACAGTACGTGGGAAGATATCCTGACTAATACCATAACACATCTATTAATAAGGCTACATACCATATACATCAAGAAACATAGCCTCCAGTCCTAAGCACTCGGTCCTAAGCACAGTCTTCTACACAATAAAGGCTATCATGAAAGGAAGTCTACATACTGTAATCACAGGTGCAATTATAATCCTGATGCATTCAGGCAGTATTTTCGCACATGCGCCATAATAACGAATTGATATAAACTTGATAAATACTTCAAGATTTCGACTTTTGAGCGCGCATACAATAACCAAACAGATAATCATGCACTCACCTCAAGGTAACATCAATTCGGAATAAAATATAAATAAAGAGCCCCTATCGAATGCAGACAAAGAGCAATTTGTTTTACATTAAGTTGGTAAGCAGAGAGGGTGCTCTCATTCACTGAGGTCTAATTGAAATATTTTTATCTCGCTCATTCAAAAATTTGTAACTTTTAGCAATCCTTGCGCAATAACTCTGACTAGCGGCAATAGACCCTTTTCATAAACTGTAAAGCTAGCTTCCCTGCAATGCATCTTGCCCTACTAATGGCGACAGCTGCCTTTATTTAAATGCTGTTAAAATTCAAGTTGCACATGCTGCGACCCGTTTTTTGGGGATGTTTGTATCAGAAGGGCTGCGTCGACATTTTACATCCCCTATCGCAAGCAAATTGCGCTTGCACACGTTGTTTGCCGGATCGCCAATGCCGCCATTAGTAGGGCAATTTGCATTGCAGGAAAGCTAGCTTGCAGTTTATGAAAAGGATCTATAGGGCAATACGTGTATTGAAGCGATATAGTCGTTTGAGATAACGAGAAATGTGCATCGCTTTTGAAATACATATAGATTTTAATTACTTCATGACTAATTCCGCTGTTAAATACTGACAACTGTATGAGGAAAGCAGACGCACTCAGGGCGCAGCGCGTACTAACTGCTTTATCTTTGTGTCCTTCACTTATGCACAGCATGATTAGTCGTGAAGTGCTACCAGCTAGCCCCGTCGCACATTTACTATCTCCTACTTATTGTTGATTCTAATATAGCTAAAAAAATTCCGTCATCGCACATTGGGCAGTGGAATTGCAGACTGTATAGTGGCAAGATGTCGTCGCATGTCCGCGTGGAAGAGCTTTGAGGTACAAAAAGATCTTCATACACACTGGGGAGTTTCAAATATGGCCGCCAGCACACAGTTTCTTTTTTTAGTAACGGAAGTAACAGAACATGTCCTGCAGTTTCAGCGGCTGAAGGAACACCACTGCGTTGCTTGACTGGAAGGGACACACGTAAGATACAACGCCGGCGCTGAACTGCAACCGAAAAAAGTCGCTTAAGGCTTAAACCGAACAAAGATGGTCGATATCATGCTGGACAAGGTTGGCACTATAGCGTAGTAGAACTTGTCGTTGGGCGAGTTGGTTCATGCTTCAAACAGAAAAAACGGAGAGCTAAAAAAGCTACACACAAACAAGGACGCTACAGTCCTGTGCGTAGCCTCCTTGTTTGTGTGCTGTTTTTGTTTAGCGCTCCGTTTTTTCCTTTTAAGGCAATACAGTGCAGGTGGCGGCGTTCCGTTCCACCTTTCCCTCATCCACGCCCTCATTTTTCTTTCGCCCTCCTTGCTGCACTGTACTGTGCAAACTGGTATGCCCTGCCCTCTCCGTCCCCTTTCTGCACTATACTGCAGTATACTGTACAAAACTGTGCTTTGCTCTATGTTCTTCCCTCCTTCTTTCCCAGCTCCACACCATCACTTCCCTCTCTACACTACAATGTACAAAACTACGCTGTGATCTACCCTTCTCTCTCGTGCTTTTCCTCCACTTCCCTCGCTTCGCTTTCCCATTCCTTGTTGATCGGTACTGTACAAGACTACACAATGCTCTACGCTCTCTCCTCCTCGTCAACATTGCGTCTCTCCTCATCTTCACTTCCCTTTCCCGCTCCTTGCCACACAGCACTACACAATACTAAGCTGTCCTCTACCCTCCTCCTATCCCTCCTCCTTACCCCCACTTCGCTTTCCTGGGCCTTGCTGCACGATACAGTGTACGAGAATTATGTTTGATCTGCGCTCCGTTCTCCTCTTTTTCCCTCCTACCCACCCTTATGTCATTATTCCTCACCATTTCTCAACCCTGCTCCTTTCCTCACCATCACTTGCCTGAACAAAGCTGCGCCGGCTCTTGCGGTGCAAATGTGGTAGCTGTGGCGGTTGCTAGGCAACGCTAGAATCAGCGAGGTGGCTTTTTGTACATACCGAGTATATTCCGGCGGGCCTAAACGGCTTCGCTGTTAATATATTATTGCTGTGACAAGGTGCTTTCTCTGTATAGTTGCGAAAAGCAGCGCACCCCTGAGAGAAAGGGAAGCGTAAGGGTAATAACGGAGGTATCAGACCTCACAGTAAGGTCACATCGTACAGATATACCATGAAGTTAAGCCATTCAGTCTGAAATCATATAAATAAACTAAACAAGAAGAGAAAATTAAATCTGTTTCAAAATTGTAGACAAAGAGCCGACGAGCTTAGGGGCATCAGATGTGCAAGTCATGTTTCTTCATAATTGAAAAAAAAGCCAATGCATGGTGGCTAGCGCACGTGTACCCGTTTCTGTAAATTCCTGTTCCTCCAAATATTCGCCCAGTTAATCGTCCTCTTTTCCTGCACACCACCTTGGTTTCGTGCAGTTATGGTAAGCAGCCGCTGTCTTCGCGGCTCAGCGCCATGTAACCGGAATCTTTTCTTGGAAAATAGTACAAACGTTCTGTAAATCTTGTATTTATAGACATGTCTGCGTCGACCCGACTCGTGCATATTAAAGTACGACACTGCTTTAGGCGCGTACAATGGCCACCAGCAGCGGTCGCACAGCCAAGTTGATAACAAAGGTAGCGGTCGTCAACAGTCGTAAACGATCATTCAAAACGATAGGCTGTTACAAAATAGTGCCCACTTTGTCGAAGAGGCCGACCTCGTATTACAGACGCCGCGCCGAAACCAACACCGCGAAAAAAACGGCGCTTGCATAGAAAGCTTCAACGCATGCAACGACTGGTCAAAGATTACGCGGTGCGATTGAAATGTTGAATGTCTTGTAGACGTCCGAGCCCTGACGTCGGTTTATGGTGATTTAGTGGAGGGCTGGGTGACATTCGGCACGGGACCGATAAACTCGGATAATTGCTCGATCTCTGACGGACGTCCGACCTTGGTACTGGACGTTCGGACCTTATGTGGACGTCCGCTGGACGATACGCGCCGTCTAGGTCGATGTCCGCAGTGAGGCATCGCGCGTCCCAGTTGGTGAGCGCGCAGTACAGACGAGGAGAGAAGGAGGAAGCATGGGGTACGCGCCAACGCTAACCGCAACAAGCGAAGGTGGAGGAGGCGCCTCCGACGCGAAGAAGGTACAAGTTGAGTCGAGAGCTTTTCCTGTGCTTTGCGTGCGCTAAGATCACGCGACGCGCGCCGAAACGTCTCCAATGATGGCCGAAGTCAATTTAAGGAATTGATCACGGGCCTTCGTCAGCAGTCGAAGTCGTCGGTGAGATGTCATGCGAGAGTGAAAGAAGAAAGATAAGGTTGAAAAGTGCTGCTCCGCGAACCATCTGAGATTGACCTGCAAGCTTCATATTGCCACGTGCAGGAACAGAGTGCTCAATAGCAAGAACGGTAAAGAAATGTACTTACAGATTATGCATATACAAGGAACGGCCGTTGCAGCCAAGTTGGACGAACCGCAGTTGCGTGAGGAGACGGGCAATGTCGGCGAAGTTCGTGACGAAGCGGCGGAATAAGAACACAGGCCAACAAAACTTCGAACATCTTTGGTGGACTTTGGTATGGGGAAATGCTGGACGACGCGCACTTTGTCGGGATCAGACTGCGCACCTTGAGCATTTACAAGGTGGCCAAGCACAGTAATTTCTCGGCGGCCAAAGCGGCACTTAGAAGAGCTGAGCTGAAGGCCTGCTCGCTTCAAGAACTACCGATAGACGGATAAGGTGGCTTTCAAATGTCGGCGAGAAGACATTCGCTTCAGATAGCAGAGGCATGTTGACCGTTTGTATCCACGCAGAAGCGAGTCCATCATTCCTTCAAACGTAGCTGGGGCATTACATAAGCCGAACGGCATTACCTTAAACTGGAATAGTCTGTCGGGGGTTACAAATGCAGTCTTTTCACGGTCCCTATCGTCGACCGAAATTTGCCAGTACCCTGACCTTAGATAGATGGAGGAGAAGTAGGCGGATCCATGTAAACATTCAAGAGCGTCGTCAATCCGCGGCAAGGGGTGCACGTCCTTACGCGTAACTTTGTTCAAGCGCCGGCAATCTACGCAAAAACGCCAACAGCCATTCTTCTTGACTAAGACTACCGGCGACGCCCATGGGCTACAGGAATGGTCTATGACGCCTTTCGTGAGCATTTTTTCGACTTCACGCTGAATTACTCGTCGCTCAGCGTGCGACAGGCGATAAGGACGTCGTCTAATTGGGCTGGCGGCTCCAGTATTGCTTGAATGAGTGACAAGACACGTCTGACCCAAAGGGCGGTCGTCCAAGTCAAAGATGTCGCGGTAGGACTGCAATATGCGCCGTATTAGCAGTACCGGCTTACCGGTACTGCTAATACGTTTTAGCAGTACCAAGTTTTAGCAGTACCGGCTTATCGTACGGTAAAGACGGTAATGCCGTACCGTCATGGACGGCAAACTGCTATTTTAGTCAGAAAGAGCTGCACTAGTTGCTCGGCCAGTACGCAAACGTCGTCAGGTGACAAAACTTCTGGTAAAGCCCTCAGAAGCTCAATTTCCTACGTGCCAACCACGACGGTACGGTATTACCGTACTTACCGTACGGTAAACCACCGCTGCTAAAACTCTCTATTGTTGTAGTAGCGGGCCTCATGACCAATACGGCAGCAGTTGAAGCAGATGGGCCGGTCATCAGCTGTTCTCCACTCGGCTGGATTGCGGAGAGGCGGCAGGAACGTCTGGTCTTGGGAGTATGAAAGAGGAAAACGGCGATCGATGAGTCGGGAAGGAGCTGCTGCAGACAGAGTCCAGGCCAACATAAGAAAGTTCTTAGTGGACGATAGCATGGACCAGCGGTATCATCTGCGTGCTCGAATCACAGACACGGGAGCACATGGGAGCAGGCGACATAGCATCGAGTTCACGTCGGAAGATCTTGGTCACGTGTTCGGCGGTTAATGGAGCCGCTTGTGGTGCAGGTGGGTCCTAGCACGACCATGTTCCTGCCGTGTTGGGAAGACGAGTGAAAGTATTGGCAACACGTCGACTTTTAGCGGCCTGGAAACGCTTACACTCCTGGATGATGGCATCGACAGTGTCACAGTCTTTGCATATTAGCAGATTGAAAGCATCATCTGCTATGCCTTTTAAAAGATGGCCTACTTTTTCGGACTCCGCCATATCATCATCCGGTCTCTGGCACAGGGCCAGCACGTCCTGTCTCTAAGGCAGGTACGACTCCGTCGATGTTTGTGCGCGGGATGCCAGTTCCTTCTGGGCCCCTGTCTTTCTACTAGCCGACTTGCCGAATAGGGCACGCATCATTTCCTTGCATGCATCCCAGCCGCTGATTTCGTCCTCGTGGTTCTCAAACCACACCTTTGCAGTGCCTCGCAAGTAGAACAAAATGTTTGCCAACATAGTCTTCTCATCTCAGCGATTACTCTTACTTGCGAGTTCGTACAACGGCAACCAGTCTTCGATGTCCACACTGTCGGTCACACAGAACGTGCCTGGGTCTTTCAGGTGCGTAAGGACAACCGTTTATGTAGCCGGCGCAGTGGGAGTCTGCCCCTCGTCCACCATCGTGGAACAAGCCAAACACCTGCCGCTGCGGAGCTCCGTTGTGTCGTGGCCTACCGAGCACTTCCACCAAAATGCGGCGTGCAGGAACAGAGTGCCCACTAGCAACAACGGTAAAGAAATGTATTTACAGATTATGCATATACAAGGAACAGCCGTTTCAGCCAAGATGGACGAATAGCAGCAAACACAGCAACAACATGAGCGTTGTTGTTGTTGTTGCCCTCATGCGCGGTCCCCCATTCGTCGTCTTCGTCACTTTCCTGCGCACACTGCCACGTGAAGGATGGCGCCCTTTCGCCAAGAAGGAATGCTTTGTAACAATATTAAGGAGATATTTGGAATTGCCCTGGTGAATAGGACTGTCTTTTATTGCGACCGCAATTACATGGATCGTCTCGACGGGTTTTTGTCGTAGCCGTTGCCGTCGGCGTCATATCCTGTATTAAGTCCAAATTGATAACAACTCGCCGTGCATCGTGCATTCTATCCGCGGGTAAAAGCACGCGAACGGGGGCGACGAACGCGGCTGAAGCAGCGATAAAGCGATCCCGGCCCGTCTCTGTCGCTCGAAGGGCGCACGTGATAATACCACCGCGCTCGGGAGGCCACGACGTATACCAGCTTTCACAAAATTAGGAAGGAAGCACTGCTAGCATGACGCTGCGCTAAGAATATTTCCCATTCAAAGTGATTTTCCGAGGGAGGATAACTAGTGGCTTGCGTAAAGGCTTTGCACCAGGCTGTTGCGCTAACGGCCTTGACACTTTAGCAGGCCCAGGAATGCGAGGGGATTGGAAAGTTAGTGTCGCTTCTGTTCTGCAGCTATCGACAGTTAGCCCCAATCACGACGTACTTCTCGTAATCAGCCATGCGCCGTAATTGAAAAGAGATGTCGGTGCTAGAAGCTGCGGCTGAATTATGGTCTAACATCCGAGGTCAACGTTAACTTATTGTGGAAAAAATCGGAATTGTGCACAACTACATGGCTTATTGTTGTCATTCATTTCGACTGATTTGATTGATTTGTGGGGTTTAACGTCCCAAAACCAGCTGTGATTGTGAGAAACGCCGTCGTGGAGGTCTCCAGAAATTTCCACCACCTGGGGTTTTTTAACGTGCACTGACATCGCACAGCACATGGGCCTCAACATTTCGCCTCCATAGAAATGGAGCCGCCGCAGCGAGGATTCGATCCGGCGACCTTCGGATCAGCAGTCGAGTGCCATAACCACTAGACCACCGTGGCGGGGCTTATTCACTGAGACTCTGGTCAATCGATGCCATGAAAGTTCTTGCATATTGAAATACAAAAGAAACTGTCCACCAGCGAGAAATGAGCTAATCATAAATTTGTATAACTGGGTGAGTATGCGAAGTACTATAGTTTCGTGAATAAACTAATTTACGATGTAATCAGGGGGCTCAGTACATGGGCGTTTTTCACTGATCGCATTGAAATGCACAGGAATGACCAGCTTGGCGTCAAAGTTCGCTTACGTAGTTGGAATTCCCAACTCTGCTACTATAACAATCGTACATCAGCACAAATAAGACAGATGGAAGTTCCGTTCCACGGGCTTATTAATATGGAAGCCGTACAGCTGTGAGGGTCAGGCGCGGTTTACTTGAAGATGTAATATGCAAAAGTTGTCGCTGGGCTTGTGCGCGCGTGTTTGTCTGTCTTTCTGTCTCCCTCTTTGTCTGTACGAACTTGTACGAGCGTATGTGTGTGTCTCTGTGTGTGTGTTATGTGGGGGTGGTGATGGCGTCGTCAAGCGAGTTAGTGTGTCGTGAGCATGCGTGTGCCTGTAGATTCATGTTTATCAACCGCAGGTTCCTTAAATTACTATGAAGACGGTAAATTTACAACGCCTGATTTTGCCAAGGTGAGACATAGCTCTGCGTAGAAAATAGTAAATGAGACAGAGCAGCAAGAGACATAGGAAGGCAACAAAGATGCTTAGCAAAACGTTTTCTTGGGCTAGTTGTTTCATGACTTCTTGAAAAACTGTAGCGCAATGGAACTCATGGACAGACAAAGCACCCGTCCTGTGCTCTTTGTCTGTCCGTGTGTTCCTTTGCGCTACCTTTTTTCAGGAAACAAAGATGCGTTCACTTTATTTGTGCCTTCGTGCGTATGTTCTTTCAGGAGGAATGCCTTCCAATTAATTCACCCTTCTGTTGTTTCAGACTTCAGTTTATACCAGATCTCTGCTAATTACAATGTTCAAGCATCTCAAACATGGGTAAAAGTTTCCTCTAAGCAAGCTTTTGCTCATGCTATCTGCACAACTCCTCCTTAAGGGTCACTTTTTTCAGACTTCTCCTTAATTACGATTCGAGAAAAATTTAGAAAAAAGGATTAGTTGTGCCTGTCGAACCGTATAAAATATTACAGTGTAAGGTAAGATTCGATCGAATATTTAAGAATGATCTTTACGTAGTTCAAAAAGAGACTAGCCAGTGCGCATACTGCAGACTTGGAGATTAAGAAGTACTAATGATCTTGATCCGTATGGTAATTGTACGCAAGAAGTCTTGACTCGTCGCCGTTGCCACTAACGAGGGCCCTGATAATATCGACCGGTCCAGAACTGCGAGACTGCAGCATCGAACAGCGCGTGTAGTATGGGTCCGTCGTTTTAATAACGTTTCTTTTCTTCTTGAAACTTGTTTTACTCTTTGGTTAAAAAACGATAAAGATGGCTCTTTTCCGTAAGGTAATGAGCTGTTCTGGGAAATTAACTGTTTGCATGTAAAATGCACGGTTCGGCCGGAATAAAATACATCTTTATTGAGGCGTTGCTAGATATAACTGCTTAAATATTACGAATGCCCAAAGCGTTTTGCTGGCTTATGAGGTGGGTAGCAAACGTTTTTTATTTCGTAATATACAAATACAGGTGGGTCGCTTAATCAGTTCATGATTCCAATAATATATCTCCTTTACGCTAGAACATATACTGGCTTGAGCATTATGAAAACAGTCCCATAGCCAAAGGGTGCAAGGGGAACTTTTAGTGGGAAGAACTGTGTAAGCTCTACAAATGCAACTGTGGCCGTTTCTTTCAGAAAATTAGAAAGACATATATTCGCTAATAGTAAACACTGTAAATTTACTTCCTCTTAGCAAAACGAATATTTTTTCCCTTGAGTGGAGAAAAGTTTACGAATTGTTTATTATTATATGTACAATAATTATTCCAAGTGCTACTGCTAAAGCTTTAGTGATGCATTTTTCGTAGGGAACAGAAAGTGACCAGTGGAACGTAAGTATTACTGGAGACTGCACCGGCGATGTATTTTTAGCGGTATAGTTCATGTAAATATTTTTAAAATGTGACATGTTAAATAGATGTTACGATAGCAGCATAAGGACCTTCTTGGTCACGTGGAAACCTTGGCCGGACCACTCGCCATCTTAACTGTCTCAGCCAAGGCAAACCATGCTTTCCAGGAGCGATTTCATCCCATTGTTCGTATTATTGACACTCGCAGTGCCAGGACTGAGCCAAGCAATTCAGGGTTCCGGAAGGTGTGATTTCTAAATATTAGCACCGATTGTTGCTGCTCTTGCCGTCGTTTTTTTTTTCCTCCTTTCTTTTTCTCCACGTTTCTATAACGCCGGAAATTCACCCGTACTGATATTTGACGGAAATCCACAGTGTCCATATGATCTAGAGCTTCGAACAGAGAGATTAAACTATGGGTGTGAGATTGAGACGACTGTGTTTCAATCCCACACCAATTATACATTAGCCAACAATGCATTATCCAAGGAGAGTTTGGACACTAAACGTGATAGAATCACCACATATACGAGACCACTGGGAAGACGCATTCGGCACCTGGTATTACTGCGATCGTACCCACCGTGGAAATGTGCGGAAGTGCTTTTGAGTACAATAGACCTATCAAACGGTTCTCTTGAAGTGCGGCTGGGTTGCATGCCGCCGTGTAAACAGAGTGGCAACGTGGGCCTGCTGCAGAGTCGTGCTAACTGATCACGTGATTAGTGGATGATATCTTTCGGTGAAGCTCGGTGCAGCAAGCGGGTCGAAAGGTCGGACCGCGAGGGCGTAACCGTAGGCTTTCATGGAGAGGGCGAACATGTACGTGATTGTTAAAGTGCTGCATATGGGTTGGTCCCAGGAGGCGGTCGCAGATGCGATCAAGTGTATTTAACGGAGAAAAGAGAATCGGAGGAGGGAGAGCTTAGCGCTAACTAGGGTCGCAGACGCGGCAAGGTGGTCAGAGGTCGAGCTTGGCGCTGCCTCTGACGAGTTATGATGATGTTTTAAAGCTTAGTGCTTATTCACGTTTGAGTGCAAACGTTAAGGGCTCGGAACGAACCACTTTGTGTGGATTGAGCCCAGTTGTGTTGTTGAGGTGTCTGTGACAGTACTGGCCGCCTCGGCCAAGTTTTGTAAATAATGTAAATAAACCTGAGTGTTTTGCTGTGAGGACATCTTGCTCCAGATTCCGCCTTTCAACGTATCGCCGCGGACATCGGAACCATCGAGAGAGAAGATCATCAACACCACTCTCAAATTTAACTCTCGCCATCTTAACTGTCTCAGCCAAGGCAAATCATGCTTTCCAGGAGCGATTTCATCCCATTGTTCGTATTATTAATTGACACTTGCAGTGCCAGGACTGAGCCAAGCAATTCAGGGTTCCGGAAGGTGTGATTTCTAAATATTAGCACCGATTGTTGCTACTCTTGCCGTCGTTCTTTTTTCTTTTCCTCCTTCCTTTTTCTCCACGTCTCTATAACGCCGGAAATTCACCCGTACTGATATTTGACGGAAATCCACAGTGTCCATATGATCTAGAGCTTCGAACAGACAGATTCAACTATGGGTGTGAGATTGAGTCGACTGTGTTTCAATCCCACACCAATTATACATTAGCCAACAATGCATTATCCAAGGAGAGTTTGGACACTAAACGTGATACAATCACCACATATACGAGACCACTGGGAAGACGCATTCGGCACCTGGTATTACTGCGATCACAGTAGGGAGCTCGTAACGCAGAAAATCTGATATCAACGTCGGCGAAGACATCCTCGGCGTAAATGTTCATATGAAGGTACCGCCATGATTCCCGAAGCACCTGACCACGCAAGCGCTCCCCCATCGCACAGGTGTTTTAGTGAAGAAAATTCTATTCATCAAAATAAAATCCACCAAAATGTTGTAAACTACGATTGCATGCACTGTAAACTGTGTTGTAAACTATGTTTCAAAGGGATTAATAGACCGCGACGCAACGTATGAATTTGTGCCTTGTTTAACGTCCATTTGCTTTAGTGACAAAGTATCGTAAACTTGCAAAAGCACCGACACGGTTTCATTGCCGGATATATAAAACGAAGTACAAATACACATCGAAGCAATCATTTCGACCTTAACCTTCCAATTCTGTCGTATACCTCGTCCAACATTGTTCGCCTATACCGAACATTTCAAGCAATCGGAGGTCGAGTTCCTTGAATTACCTTGCTTTAATCATCCTTGGCAGAAACTTAGAGGCTTCGAGCCTAAATTGAGGACGACGCAGCGAGCTACGGAACGGAAAATGGTAGGTGTAACCTTAAGGGACAAGCAAAGAGCGGAGTGGGTCAGGGAATAAACGCGTGTTAGGGACATATTAATAGAAATTAAGAAGAAGAAATGGCGTGGGCGGGCCATGTAATGCGAAGACAAGACAACCGTTGGTCATTAAGGGCACCAGAGTGGATTCCCAGAGAAGGCAAGCATGGCAGGAGGCGGCAGAAATTTAGGTGGGCAGATGAGATCAGGAAGTTTGCGGGGATAACTTGTGCCCAATTAGCACAGGAGAGGGATAATTAGAGATCCGTGGGAGAGGCCTCTGCCCTACAGTGGGCCTAGACAGGCTGCTGCTGCTGCTGCTCCTGCTGCTGCTGCTGATGATGATTATGATGATGATGATGATGATGATGATGATGATGATGAATCATCCTGTTGGGCGTTACGACCTATGTACTACGTAACGAGCTTTCTGCCACAAAACTCGTGCTCTGTGCACAGTAGCCGGTTTGACCGGCCAAGTGCACTTGGCGCATCATTTTCTGCTCTAAAGATACCGGAGCTAACCAAACTGCCTGTTCGTTTCGGGACGTTCTCCCCCCTTTCGTTCAGCCAGTCACAACCGATAAGCCGAAGCGCACACCCAGCCACATCATCTCTTTCGTAGAACACTGAAGCGAATAATGGCTATGGGGTATTTCCCTGGAGCAGACACGCTCTGCAGTGGTTTCATTGATGGGGCTGTTTCGACGGGTTCTCGCAAGCGATGGCTGCGAGGCTGTCAGCATAGAAACAATCAGGCTTTCCTGAGTGGTTGCTCATACCGCACCGCCAATCTGTATTGTTAGAGAGCCATAAGCTTTGGAAGCTTTAGCCTGAGGCGATCGCTTTGAAAGCAGGTCCAATTAACGGGGTCGTTTCACTGGTCGTTGCTTTCTTTCAGTGGAACAACTCTTCACAAAGGGCGTCGTTATCGTGACATTGTGCTTAACAGCACTTGTCATCTTTCGCGGTTGGTGCAAGACCGTCCAGTAATGGCGTATGTCGTGAACTCCTTAAATAACGAGGCGTCAGCGGTACGCTTCCAAAGTTGCGCCATCGCGAGAATCGTCAGTGTGCGGCTGTAATGCTTTCTAGACAGGAAAAACTTTAGACCGGAGAGGGAAAAGGAAGGCCCCGATCAGCAAAACGACGCAGTTTAGTGCATGACGTTGAGGCATTTCTACATTGTTTTTCTCGCCCAGCAGGTCTCACGAAACGATGTAAATGTCCGCGACCTTTGTCACATTGGCGCTTGCCCGCTGTAGCACAAAGAGCTTATTTGGTACACGAAATAGTAGCCAATGCCGCATTTTTCGCACACATACACACACACACACGCACAAACAAAAATAC